>OZ024891.1:38931747-38961747 GCA_964017195.1 Siderastrea radians | reverse complement strand
TCTGTCTTAGGAAGGACGGAGAGAATTATGGCCTCCTCAGGAGGGGGGGTACATTTTTCAAACAAGAATTGGGAAGGGGGGTATAATTTTTACCTAAAATTTTTTTGGGGGGGTTCAGTTTTGAAACACTACACTTTTTTGAAAACCACCGCCCCCCCCTGGGACGTAATTAACGATCGGTCCCTTATGTCGTTTTATTGATCTCTGACATTGACATCAAAAGATCTGACTAGTTTTATAATAAATGTTCTTCGTTTTAAAATTCGCTGCTGTTTAGAGATAAAATTCGCTGCTAATCTCAAATATTTATCACTTCCGGAACTAAATTAATTACAAAATACTCCTATGTTTATAAACAGTTTTATTTGTATCTTCATTCCAAAGAATGAAACTGAAGGTATTTCTCTTAATTGCCAAGGTTTTTTTACGTAGAAAATCGGTGACAAATGCGAAGAGAATATTTCCGGATACCACCTGAAATGGGAAAGGATTCAAGCATGCAGCATATTTTGGTACCTGACAACCTCGTCGTGTTTTGAATTTTCATTCAGTTTCAGCTCAGACAGAGCAACCATGCACAATACCGGAACCTTCAAGTTAGCAATCGTGTAAATTTGGGTGCTTGTGTCTAGAATGTCTGTAGCCTATGATTTTCTTATTTTGCCGACATTTGCGTGACTTTTTGCGAATTGCCGTTATGGGAAATTTGCATACCGAGGATCGTGCAAGCAGAAGAAATTTTGATTGGCTATTTTGCTAAATGTCAATCAATCAAAAAAGTGGGCGGCAGACGTTCCGTAGAAGAATTGTATCAGGCTCTATTTTTCGTTTCGCCCGTCGCGCCTGAATGTTTCACCGAGCGTAACGAAAATAGAGCCTGATCGCAGGTTAAACCGAAGAAGACATGGAATTCATGCCGTGTTGGTCCCTTCAACGAATTGAGTCAAGCACAAAAATGTGACTGTTTCCTCTGCAGTACGCATTTTGGATCGAAACTAACCAATCACGGGAAGGCAGCAGAACGTTCGATCCTTTTCAGTTGAAAGCTTTGAAAGAAATCTGTTCCTGTCAATTTAAGACGCACTGCATCTTAGGGGCCGATTACATAGATTGTGTCTAAAAGTACACACGAGTGACCACGAATGACCACAAGTGACCACGAATGACCACGAGTGACCACGAGTAAGAATGCATCAAAATATTTTGCTGATGTCATGATGACGTCATCATTACATCGTTTTATCAAATAATCACTATTTCACGGCAAACTGACCGTTTCTTGAGACCTTAATACCTGGATTCGACATTTCCACCACTTCTGACTGAATGGGGGAGAAGCTATAGCTAGGGGACAGACAGGGAGGGGGATGGGGGGTACAAACTTCCCGTCACCCGCACCCTTTAATCTCGGTTTCCGCCACTTTTCTAAACTTTTTCTTCCCGCACTTTTTTCCGCCTCCCGTACACCTCCCTCCCTCTTTTCTACCTGGAGTCGCGAATTCTAACTATTAAACGAATTATGTTATATAACAGGGGAAATTGGGCTCTCACATATAAGAATCATAAAGCATTAAAGATTGTTGAAACTGTCATTGACTACCTGTCAATTCTGTGCTTTTCTCCAGGCTTGGTTTTTCTTGTTAAAATATTTCCTTAAATCACGTACTTTCACAAAAACCTTTTTGTTAATTTTTATATTTGTCATTTTCACTTTCTTTCCTTTTTTCGCCCTTAGTCACTGGTAGCCTTCGAAGAGGGGGGGGGGGTAGGAAAGGAGGTGGACAGAATTTGGGACTCCGGGTAGAAAAGAGGCAGGGAGGTGTACGGGAGGCGGAAAAAAGCGCGGGAAGAAAGAGTTAAGAAAAGTGGCGGGAACCGAGATTAAAGGGTGCGGGTGGCGGGAAATCCGGGAAGTTTGTACCCCCCATTCCCCTCCCTGTCCGTCCCCTAGCCCCTCCTCCATTCAGTCAGAAATGGCGGAAATGTCGAATCCAGGTATTAAGGTCTCAAGAAACGGTCAGTTTACCGTGAAATAGTGATTATTTGATAAAATGATGTAATGATGACGTCATCATGACATCAGCAAAATATTTTGATGCATTCTCACTCGTAGTCACTCGTCGTCACTCGTGGTCACTCGTGGTCACTCGTGTGTACTTTTAGACACGATCGATTACATGAGCCGGGCTGGCCCGGTTAGCAGGGCTGGCTCGGTGTACCGAGATGACTGCTCAACCCGGGATTACATGAGGCGAGCCAGCCCGCCTACGGCTAAATTTAGAAGCTGCCGTGTGAAAAGATGGCTACGTCAAAGAGCATGCACCAAGTGTTTTTATTTTCGCCAATTCATTATTTTGGCGTATTATTTTCAGTTTTACGTAGCTTTATAGTCTGATAAACCTTTGTGTGTTATATAGAAAGAGAAATATCGATCTTCTGGTGAGCCATTTTGCTGTGAAGTGAAATTTAGTGACGAGAAAGTGTTGGCCCGGTTAGCTGGGCTGGCCCGGCAATCGCGATTACACAGTTAATTTTCAGCCCGGCTAGCCGAGATCCCGGCATCGCGATGCTGGGATCCCACTCAGCCAACCGGGCTGTAAATTTTTCCATGTAATAGCAAAGTTGATTTTAAATATGTTTCACAGATGTGCCAAGATCCCGGCAAACCGAGCCAGCCCGGCTAAACGGGCCAGCCCGCCTCGTGTAATCGGCCCCTTAGTTAAGATGAATTGCTCTTAACTATTTTCAAATCATCTTAAAGTTTATTTAAGATCACGAACAATCTTATTTTAAGATGTTCCCTGACTTAAGATAAGATGTTTCAAAGTACCTAACTTAAAATAAGAAGTGTAATTCTTAAATTAAGATGTGATAAAATAATGCGTCTTAATTTAAGAATCAAGATATTTTAGTTTAAGACGTATTCAAAACCTTAAATTAAGACGGTAAGAATCTTACAAAGAAATAAGAGTGTTGGTCATCTAAATTTAAGACGTTTTTGACTCACTTAAGGGTATATCATCTTAAAATAAGATGATTTCGGTCTTAATTTGAGTTATTATCTACCTTATGTAAGATGCCTAACATCTTAATTGCCAGCGAGCCATCCGAGCGAAGACGCGAGGATGGCCGTTGGCCTTTATAGAGCCGACGACTTCTTCACGTGCGTTTCGCACGTGATAATTCCGTGTTTGTATTGCTGTGAGATCTGGAAAGAACCCGGCGACTTTCGTTTAGATTTTCAAATCCTTCTTTCAGTTCAGTCAGGGGCGTAGCTACCTGTACGCACGTACGCACGTGCGTACCTGAAAAACTCGAAAATAAAAAAATAAAATGAATTAAAAGGGCAAATGAGTAAAAGATAATTATTTTTAAAAGCAGAATTTGCCTCCGCTTGTTTCTTTGAAACGTTGTTTATAAAAGAACAGATGGCGTTTTTCCACAACTGAAAGTCGTTTTCCAAGGAGAAGCGACGTGATTCATTGGTGGACCGAATGGTCCAAAAAAAGGGAGGAAAATAGCGAGCAGCAAGCAAGCGGGATGGCAAAGAGTGAACACGTTGTGGTCACCTGGCTCTATAGCCTTGGATCGGCCTGTCTTCGCATGAGACTCTTGATTTTCTAGGCTTACCATGACCAAAAAATCAGTTACAGATTATTACTTTGCCACCGGCACAGACAGAATGACAGAGCAGCATGAAGAAACCGAAGAGCCATGTGAGTTCAAATTTTGTGTTGTGATTACACTTTGCCATGTGTTTCTGACAATTAGAATTTCAAGACGGTCTGTGAACCACTTCAAATGACAGTGAGTTAAAGCAAGATAACATTTCTTTTTAAGTGGATGAGTGTGGCAACAGTTAGCGAGATAACTATGCTTATTTTCATGGAACATGGCATGCATATGCATGTCCCTTGATGAATTCGAACGAGAAGTGACTTGGTGGCGTCAAAGGGTGCTGTTGGTTGAAGATGGCATCCTCCGGACCTTGGAGGAAACGCTGGACTTTGCCAACCCAGACCTTTACCCTGGAATTTATGTAGCCGTCAAGACGCTTCTCACGTATCCTGTGTCAACGAGTGTTGCAGAGCGAAGCTTCAGTAGCATGAAGAGGCTCAAGACGCCACTTCGGAGCACTAGGTCGGATGCGAGGTTGACCTCGCTATCCGTGATACACATAAACATAAGGAAATAGACTTAAATGAGGCCATTTCTGAGTTTGCTGGGAAGAAAGACAGAAGATTAGCCCTAAGCTTGTAACGGAAAACAACAAACAACAAGCTTTATTACCAAAAAAGAAGTTAAACTTTACGATAGAATATATTAATACAAAAAAAAAGGTAATGTTTACTCAGGATAACTATAAAGCTAATCGAGCTGACCATCATATCTTGTTATGAAAGCTATCCACTGTTATATTATTTATGAAAGCTATCCACTGAGTTTCATTACATAGCCTCCAGATTTCGATTTGGTTGTTGTTGTTTTTTTGTAGATTTGTAAGAAGTGTGAACCTAAATGAAACTTAACTAGGGCACAATAACGTCTATGTATGTGCTTTTACCGAAGGCAAACAATGCCGGTCAAAAACAACGTGACACACACCCGGAAAAAATCTTCCATTTGTGAATAAAACTCTGAGATACCGCCAACATGTTCACTTTATTAATGACTAGTAAGAGATCGGAGCGCTTCAATGATCCAAAAAAGCAACTTACAAAAAAATTTACGACTAAGTTGTCATTTCATATCAAGTAAGAATGCTTACGCTTAAAACATAACTTCATCATAGTGGTAATAAAGAAAATTTAAACAAGGCTGGTGAAAAAAAAATTAAGACTACAGTGTGTGGAGAGGGGGGAGATTTGGAAAATTGTGCGTACCTCTGGAAAAATCCTGGCTACGCCCCTGTCAGTGGTAAAGTAAATTACAGATTTGATTGTGGATTTACATTGTAAAAATTGTTTAATTGAGCGACTTTACATGTTTAGTAAATTACGGTAATTTTCTTGAAATGTTTTAAAAACTTGTTTAAAATAGCTCGTAGATTCCCGTTTGCCGGCTTGCGAGTAACTTCACTCGAGGGGAAAATTGAATGCAGTTTGCATTCCTAGGCAAACAAGTGCTTCGTGTGTGAATGACATTTCATGTTTTTGAAGGTTTCTTGTCCTTTTTTTCTGTGTTTATTAGAATTTTTTAAAGAGAATTTTTTAAATTTAAACTAGTGAGCAGCACTCTGCGAACTTGTAGTTGTAAAACTTGTTTATGCTCCTACGCGTTTCGTCTATCATAGACTTCTTCAGGGAGTTTTACAAACAAATGCTAAATGCCTGTATTTAAGCAATAATAGCGGCTATTTCGAGAAACACGGACCGCAAAGGTGCGGCCGGATTGACGAAAAAGGAAAAGGCGAAGCTGTGAAATATTTACGCAAGGCGTGAGAGTTATTTGGGGGCCACGGTTTTAGCTAAAACCATGGCCCCCAAAAAATTTTCATTAGTGAGCAATCTGATATTTAGGCTGCAGTTAATTTAATTAAGCTCAATTTCCTTTTGAACTTTAGTGCGTAAGTTTCAATATTTTTCTTAGAGCAATTCTACCGTATTTTATTCGAAAAGTGGAAATCGTGACTATTCTAGACTCAGTCTGTGTTGTTTTTTTCAATGTAGGTTGTTTTTCTTCGACGATGCATATTGGGTAGTTTTGTCTAATTCGTAATTTAGTATTCAGCACCTGAAGAGTCGCTCTGTCGTTATTTTTAAGATTATAGTCTTAGTGTAAAGTTCCTTATGTTTTTTGTTCAGTTGTGGAATATTTTATCTTTCTTATATTGTTATATTTTTTGGTTTCTCCATTTGAAGTGAATGACATTTCTGTCCCAATTTTGCCACTAAACTTAGAATCGCCGTTTCAGTGAGTGCGTTCAGTGTGGCATGTTTTCGTGTTCGTTTTGTTTTTATTAAACCGCTAAGCAATTTCAGTGTGTCTTTAGTTACAGATCGAAATGAAATCTTTATTTAAGTAACTATAAGCAAAGCATTTCTCGGTTTAAGTCTATTTTGTCTAAAATGAGACTCTAAAAGCTTCCTAAAATTAGTTCAGGGTGTGTTCTTGAAAGCGCCCGATTAATACTTCGCGGTTGAAAAACTTGTGTCATTTTCTCTTGATAATTATACGTGTGCTTGAAAGTTTCCGAAAACAGTTTTTGGGGAATTTTTGTCAGTGGACGGTTTGATGCCGGGAAAATATTATTTATTTTAGCACGATAGATTTCGAGAAATGTTTCATGGTTAACAGAACTAAACAGCCAGAGGGATGCCTTGGAATCAGTGAGAAATGTGTATTTGCATGGAAAAGTCTGTCGAGTCGCTACCGGGAACAACTTAAGTGGGTTTTTTTTTTAGCAATTGTAGTTTTACAAGTACTCTTCTTGAACTTAATAAGCTAGCTTCCGAAAGAATGCTACAAGAAGAGCTGTCGGTGAAAGTCGTGCTGAAGTCTTCTCTTTGACGAAAAATAAGCCAACTCACAGTTAAGGTGTGTTTTAGGGGATTTTTCATTGAAGAAATAGATAATGGTCTTTATCGCGATCGATCACCGCGACGGCATGGTAAGTGAACTTCCATTCACTGAGTTCAATGAATAAACTAAGAAACAGTATCAAACGTGATTACAAATTAAAGTGACATATTTTATTATTCGTGAGGGGAGAAGGGGGGAGCCTAAGCGTTTTTTTTTCTTTTTTCTCTTTTTTATGGAGGAGGCTGGGTGAGTGAAAACTGATCTGGTCGAGGAAATAAGCCTCAGGGATCTGACCTGGAAACTCGCAACCAGACTAGAATCTATGTGTCGTAAAGCACCTGCAAGCATATTGTATAGAAACGGACACAATCGAAAAACTTAGTTGTAGACCTTCCTCCAGACTGTATTTCAAAGATAAATTCAGACTCATACATCAACAACTCAGACAACGTTCAGATACGAAGATTCTCAGTTCAGTTCGTGGGGGGTGGAAAATTCCCAGAAAACACACTCGGGTCCAGTTTTCCACACACTCCCCCGCGTTGATTGATACTATCAATCAAAGTTCAGTTCAGAAAAAATCTCTCTCAAAAACACGACTCTTTACAAAATAAGACTCGGTTAAGAAATCCGTCTTAGCTAGTGTTCACAACAACGTTTGGGATATCGTCATCCCTTACTACTCTAATAGGAATGTTCGCCGCATGCGGTGCAGGGTTGTCGGGTTCAGCATTCACTTCCAAGGGATACAACCTCTGCAAGGGGCGTCTAAATTCTGATGTAGGTGAGTTCGCAGATTTCACTCTTACTACCGCACTTCGAACGTGACCATCTCGTCCTCGAAGTAAGCGTTCAACCTTTCCCAGGAGCCATAGTTGTCTTGGGATCTTGTGCTCGTGTAGGCACACGATGTCTCCCACTTGAACTTCACGGGGCGAATGTGCTCTCTGTCGCTTGAGATTGGATATAAACCGCAAGACATATACGGTGACTCGTATCAGCCTTGGTAGACTACTGAAACGTTCCAAAGAAATAATGCATTCAAGATCCAACTTTGCTGTTGTCCCCCTTTCAGTGACAATGTTCGCGAGAACTGTGCTGTCCTGCTGTTTCTTGTAGCTGCGAGACTGTTCCTTCTTCAGCTCAAGGCTGGGATCAGAGTCATCTCCCGTGACCTTAATGGAATTCCCTTGAAGACTTGGCCAGAAATCTTGGTTCTTCAGAAGAAAATCAGGACCATTCCACCACATCCGATTGGCAACAAGTTTGGAAGCCATTGAACCACGAGAACAAATGTCAGCTGGATTGGATTCTGTGGGGCAGTAATTCCACTGTGTTGGCTTGACAAGACGACGGATCTCTACTACTCTATTTTGCACAAATTGCTTGAATTCCTTGTTCACGCCCCAAATCCACCACAGGGCAATTTGAGAGTCCAACCAGCAGAATGCAGAATCAATGTTCAATGTTCCTTTAAAGGCTGTCAAGACAGTACTGATCAGTCGGGCTAAAATAAGAGCACCCATAAGTTCCATGCGAGGTATGGTCTCCCCATCGATCGGAGCAACTCGAGTTTTTGATGAGACAAGTTGGGTGAAAACTGTTCCAGAGATCAGTTCAACGCGTAAATAAACAACTGCTCCATAGGCCTTCTCTGAGGCATCAGCAAATCCATGGAGTTGAGCGCTTCGCAAATCTGCTGATGCTGAACCACGAAAGTAATGTCTCTTCAGCTCTACCACTCCAACTTTCCTTGTGTCCTGAACGAGCTTCAACCATTGTTCGTGAAGAAATGAATCAACAGGATCATCCCAATCTACCTTAGATTTGCAAATGGCTTGGAAGATGATCTTAGATAGAATGATGACTGGGCTAAGTAGCCCCAGAGGATCGTAAAACTTGCTTGTAGCACCAAGAATTGCTCTCTTTGTGATTGTACCCTTGTTGATGGTCTCCAGTGGGGAGGCTAGGTCCAGGAACAACAAGTCTCTCTGATTATCCCATCCTACGCCCAGGACCTTTAGCCTTTCTCCGCTAGGATTCTTTGCTGACTCGAATAGAGAGCTTGAGAAGGTTTGATCTTCGTCTTGAATCTTAGGCTCTTCAACAGACTTGCTTTGAACTTGACACACTTGGGGAGACTGTTCTTCGGAGTCTTTAATTCTTTCTTGTAAATTTGCAGAGTTGGACACCCACTTTCGCATGTTGAAGCCTCCATTACTGAAAGATGACTTAAGTTTCTTGTACATCTCGAAGACAGAATCATCAGAATCATCTCCACCAACGAAGTCGTCCACGTACAGACTTTTCAATACCTTGTCAGCAAATTCTCTGGGAATATCAGTGGACGTGAGGTGATGACGGATGGTTGCGTTCAGTAAGAAAGGACTGGAGGAGACACCAAAGGCAACTCTTGCAAATCTGTAAACTTGGATGTTTGGGCGTCTCCTTGTTACATCATCAACCCACAGGAAGCGTAGATAATCCCGATCTCTCGGGTCAACTGAAACATTCAGAAAGGCTTTCTCAATGTCTCCAGTGATGGCTATCTTGTTAATACGAAACCTCAAGAGAACATCGTAAATGTAGGGAGACAGGGGTGGACCTGCATACAGACAGTCATTGAGACTTGGTGAGTTTCTCCCTGCTCGAGCACTCGCGTCATAAACAACACGCAGCTTTGTAGTTTCCTTGTCAACACGGATCACTTCATGATGAGGGATGTAATGAACCTTGCCCACGCCATTGTTCACACCTTGCTCTACCGGTTCAATAATTCCTTGTTTAAGCTGCTCTTGGATGACGTCATTGTAGTGCCTTGATATTTCAGTTTTTAGATTTAAACGTTTCATCAGTGATGCAAGCCTTGATTTGCACAGGACAAAGTTATCTGGAAGAAGTTCATGGTCCTCCTTGAAGGGTAACCGAACTTGATACCTTCCTTCCACGAATTCAACCTCAGCAACAAACTTGTCATACAGAGATAAACTTTGATCCTGGATTCCAAGAGATTCGTAGTCCCAGAATCTTCTAAGTTCAGACGTCAATGAATCCTGTTGGATGACAGTTGATTCTACTTTCAGAACGTGAGTTGCCGTCAGATTCACAGAATTGCCACTCTCGTCATCTACCATAACTATAGAGGGACCTGAAAGGACATATCCCAGTTTGGTCGCTAGGGCAACAGGTTCCCATGGAGCACCCCTTATAACAGTACCTTCAACCAAGGACCAATAGTAGTCAGCACCAATCAGAATATTAACTGCTAGATCTCTTGCACCAGCTTTATCTGCCAGAGGAAGTCCACGTAGGTGTTCATAGCTACATTGAGCAAGTTCGATAGGTTGCTGAGTTAGTGGGCCACATATCACTGGTACTACATATGCCTGAATATACACTGTTGCTTCACACGCAGTTTTGATACCCACTTGGACAATTTCACATGACCGTAACCTGGCGTCAGACTGACCAAATGTTTTTATCAACAGCGAATCCCTGCCAATGACTGGTAACCCTAATTCGGTCTTAAGGTTCTCTGTGATGTAAGATCGCTGACTACAAGAATCAAACACTAGACGAATACTTCTGGAGCAACTGTCATTATCAGGGCGTAGCACTTCGGCAGTTGCAGTCTGTAAGAAGACTGATCCCTTAGACTGATCCACATACATGCTGGTGGATACACTGGGTACATTTTCACTTTGGGCTTGGCCTGTCTGAGGCTGATCAGAGCAGTCACAAATTGCAACATGGTGAGGCCCGTGACATTTGAAGCATTTCACAGAACTTTGACAGCTACGCGACAGGTGTCCTGTCTTTAGACAGAGAAAACACTTCCCTTTCCTCTTAAGAATTCGCTTCCTAGACGCAGGGCTTGTCACAACATTACAACTGGAGCTTTGGTGGTCTTGATTACAGAATGAACACCACACACGAGCAACTTTCTTACCCTTAGAACTATTAGAGAACAATGCTGATGTGGAATGCAGTGACTCACCTCTCTGACTCGAGCTCGAGGGCCTCAACTCCTTAGTGTTCAGAAGACATTGTTCTCTCAACTGCAGTTCCTTGTGAAATTCTCTCAGAATATCCTTGAGATTCCATGTTTCAGAACCCAGATTGCGTGTGATTGCGATTCGAAACTCCTCAGGTAATTTCTGCATAATAATTGGCGTCAAAAAACAACCATACATATCAGGAGAAATCTCCATACTCTCCAAACCGCGCACATGTGACTCCACCGTGTCATACAAGCTTCGAAGCCGCTTCACTTCGCTGATCGACATTATCTTAGGAATTCTTGTGAGCGCTTCCATGTGACTAGAGATTACTATTTGTCGATTTCCAAATCTTGCTTGAAGCAATTCAACTGCCTTTTCATAATTTGCACTCGTAAGCGCAAGACCAGCGACGACATTTTGAGCAGTCCCCACAAGAAGCGACTTCAAATAGTTGAATTTATCCACTCCGGACAGATTAGGATTCTCGTGAACAGCAGACTCGAACGATTCCCAGAAAGGATACCATTCAATGGGGTTGCCATGGAATTTCCTCAGCTCGAGCTTCGGTAGCTTCGCATGCATGATAACTTTCGGTGGCTGACTTTGGGAAATTCCAGTGCTTCCAGCGCCCAATTCCTGACTCTTTCGTTGTGCTTCTTCTGCAGCCAGAGCGGTTTCTAACTCCAAAATACACGCGTGAATCGCACGGAATAATTCGCAACTTTCAACTACATCTTGTTCGATTTTTGAGACATCATCTAACAGTTCCGCTATCTCCTGGTCCAACGCTTGAAGTTCCGAATACTTTGTTTGAAGAGCGGCGCGAAAGAGTTTTAGCTTCTTTACGTCGATGGGATTCCCCCCAGAAAGTAATTCCGTAGCACTGGCAATAGTTTTCCGGACAAAGCTTCGATGTCCGTCGCGAAATTTTCTAAGATTCTTTAGCTTCTTCTTTTCTGACATGACCACGTGCTTTCAGTTGAATAACCAAGCAGCTTAGAAGGAGGTTTTCGACTCATAAAATCCAGTTTTTCGGTTCCCGGGTCTCGGCACCAATGTATAGAAACGGACACAATCGAAAAACTTAGTTGTAGACCTTCCTCCAGACTGTATTTCAAAGATAAATTCAGACTCATACATCAACAACTCAGACAACGTTCAGATACGAAGATTCTCAGTTCAGTTCGTGGGGGGTGGAAAATTCCCAGAAAACACACTCGGGTCCAGTTTTCCACACATATGTCGACCGAACATCTGAGCTACGGGGGGAAAGTGACCACTTACTCATAGGGTATCAGAAACCCCACAAGCCTGTGGCAACTAACACAATAGCTCGCTGGATAAAAGTTGTTATTGCTAAAGCAGGAATTGACACTGATGTATCTAAAGCTCACAGCACAAGAGCAGCTGTCACGTCAGCTGCCAAGGGGAAGCAAGTCCCTATTGACACTATCCTGTCAGCTGCAGGATGGACCAATGAGAATACATTTTCTCGTTTTTACAATAAGCCTATCAAAGACGATGTTAAAATTTTGGACATGAACTCTTAAATGCTGTACAGGATGGACAGTAACACCCTGTTACATATTATCTGATGTATTTTTTGAGCTTGCTGTTATTGATTATTAAAGATGTTTATTGTCCTGGTGTATTAATAATAATAATAATAATAATAATAATAATAAACTTTATTAATGTGTCTTAAAATATCTAGCTTACACTAAAGTAAGCTAATTGGGGACACCTATCTATACCTATCTAAAGTAGTAAAAATATATAAAATATTACAATATATACAATATAAAATATAAAATATAATATCACATCAACCTATAGTGATAAAACCCCCAAATGTTCAGAAAATCAAAAGTCACTAATTACTACATAGAGGACAGTTGTGACATCCTTCCTCCAGTAACGCTTCGAGATTCTTTTTTCTAATAGTGTTCTTAAAACTATTTAACGAATTAGAATTTCTAATTTCTTTATCCAATTTGGACCAGAGCATCGGACCAAGGTACTTTATGCTATGTTTACCATAAGAAACGGTGTTATACCTAGGTATCACAAAATCACTGTTTCTCAAATTATACCTACTGTTATTCTTTTGAAACAGATCCTGCACATAAGATGGGCAGAGTTCATTTTTTACTTTGTACATTAAGATGGCAATGTCCTGTAGACGTCGATTCTTCATTGTTGGCAACTTTGCCCAGTTTAGCAGTTGTTCATAAGTAACCTCATTTC
The DNA here is from genome assembly GCA_964017195.1 of Siderastrea radians. Classification (NCBI taxonomy): domain Eukaryota; kingdom Metazoa; phylum Cnidaria; class Anthozoa; order Scleractinia; family Rhizangiidae; genus Siderastrea; species Siderastrea radians. The sequence continues at coordinate 38,948,977 of OZ024891.1, read as the reverse complement.
TTACATTATAAATCGCTTTCAAAGCTTTTTCTTGGATACGTTCTAGTTTCCTGTGATCAGATGCTCGACAGAAGTGCCAAACAATATGACAATACGTTACTTTAGGTAGTATTGCTGACTTGTAAATAGTAAGCTTAGCCTTGGTTGACAACATGTTCCGTAGGCGCATTAGGACACCAACTTTTCTTGCCGCTGTCTTACAGACCTCACTAATGTGAGTACCAAAGTTTAGCTTTTCATCTATCGTCACTCCTAAAAGCCTCATTTCTGAGCCACGCTTGACACATGTGTTAGACAAAGTAATTTTCATATCAGTATCCTTTTCTTTGTTCAGAGGGTCCATGATCAGGACGCTTTGAAGTCTCACGTGAAGGAGTCAGGTGCCCTCCCATATGTGGGTACCCCTCCCAATTTTTTACTGTTGCCCTGATCATTCGCCTTTCAAGTGTGAACGCTCTGGCTTCGCGCGCATATCTCACCTGACTCCTTAGCTCCAGACCAATGACTTCGTAAAATCTCAATCAAACTTCAACTTAAGGTGAGTCTCGTTTAATTTTTCAATTTCAACGAAGCTTGGTGTGTTACGCTGATCGGTTTCGAGCGACACGATACCAACTCGCCTTCTTTCGGTACACGACAGAAGTTGCTTTCATTCGCGTGACTTTCAATAACATTCACGTCCATGATACTATAGCCAACTTAACTCAGGTAACACTGAGACTGTTGAGGCATACAAAGGAAAACTAAGGCACAAATGTTACAATTATTGAGCAAGGTAAGTAGTTAAAGAAAACATAAAGCGAGTTAAACTGAGACCTGAACCGTTCCAAGTGGCGATACTGTTTACGAAGAATTTCGACTGACACCAACAAATTTTGGAAAGAGCGTTTCCCTGAGAATAATGAAGAAAGAAATTCGTCATGATCTAGAAAAGGGTTTCAAAATTTTTGTTACATTTAGCTGTCTTGCCTGTCCTTTTCATTGAAATACATTACTTATTTCTCAGTTTACCTACGTCGTGTGCTTCAAGATTGATCCCAGGCAGCTTAAAACTGTCTGACCTCAGATTGTATCAACGGACCAATGACAGAATGAGAGAACGACATCATCTGCATACATGAAGCATCCGTTCGCGGCGGGATAGGAGCTCGCGCGTGTAATTTTTGCCAGGTTTTCTTACTCGTCAAACTGGCTGTCAAGCTAAGCTGAGATGCTGGAAAGAAAGCTCCTTTCTTGTGGGAAAACCTGCACAAGGCACTGATGGAATCAAAGCCATAAAAAGACAGCTCATGCCAAGGGTGCGGTTTGCAAGTATGCAATATGTTTTGGATATTGATAAATCAGAATACTTCACAGTGCTGGTGGGGGCTTGGAGTTAAAAGGGGGGGGGGGCGAGGGTGGAAGGCTTCCTGGATCCCCCCTTCCCCCATCCTTAGATCCACCACAGCGTCAAAAGCTAGCGCATCTCCCTCTTCCAAAATGCTGAAAGAGATTGCTAGTTTTCCTTCGGTCTTTTGCATATGTTTCGTTGTTAACCTACAATCAAGCTCTGTTTTCGTTTTGCTCGGTGAAAGATTCAGGCGGGAAAGGTGAAACGAATAATTATCATTTATTCCGCCTGATCACAGGTTATTTCGTTGTTGTCAATGAAAACAGGCCTCTGTGAATTCCCCTTTCGCCTGAACACTCGGCACATAGAATGCGAATATCCTCCAGGAAACCAACCGGACGCCACAAGTGAACCAAGTTAGTTTCCTGAGGAAAATAACGAAGGCTATTCTTGAATTGATTGGACAGTGATATCCACGAAAATAATAGAATTCATTTAGTAAACGAAAAAAAGAAAAAGAAAAGAAAACAACGCCAGTAAAACAAATGACAATTTATTGAATAACTAACAGCTAACACATCAATTTTTAGTTTAACAGCTTAATCTGATTGGACTGATTGGTTTGCTTAATTGACCTAAACCTGTCAGTTAAGCAACAAGAAAGGAACTGGATTAAAATAGCTATTTTTTCTTCACGACCACATGACTTGTAGTGAAAAAACAACTGCCATGTCAACAAATGTAGATATGTATATACTTATTTATCAAAAATATTTATGTTCAAGGTTCCTTTACTGTTTCAATCTTTTTAACCCTTGATGTTGTATTTAGGCCAGCGACCCTCCTTATCTGCTATACATTCTATGTAATCGTGCTCTCTTCTCTCCTGGTCACGTTCTTCTATCCATTTTACCCTCAAGTCTTCTCCCCCGTTTTCTTCAAACATTTGTTGAACAAAGCGATCTATGGCCAAATCCTGACGTCTGTGCTCAACCATCCGTCGATGGATATCATTGGACCGTCCCACGTACACCACTTCCGTTGCAGTGAACGGATGAATGGCACCGATAACATAAATTCCCTCAATATGAGGAATGTCATCCGTGTCGTATTCGCGCCACACTTTTCTGAGGAGCCTCGAGCAAATGTTAGAAACCATCGCACCTGCAAACAAAAAATATATTAATGCTGACAAAACAGTTTCAACAGAAAAACTGAAAAAGTAAGCTAATGTGACGTTTCGATGTATCTAACATCATTATCAAGCATAGGATGGCACTTTGATGAAACTGAACATAAAATTGGGCCAATAGGGGCACAATGTGATATTCTTTGCTTGTCATTCTATGTTTGATAATGATATTAGATACACCGAATCCGTCGCATCGTTTGAAGTCTTAAATCTTTAATCATTCGATCCCCTGCAAATGCTGTTAAAGTTCTTATTTCGTGGGTTGCTTCGCGTCGTCAAGGAGAGAACAGATGTGTTTGCACGAGACATCTCTAGACATTACCTTGTGACAGGGACTGGATGACTCAAGTTCTTGCGTGACTATTTCCGAGAGAGCCAAATTCGGAGAAAATTTCGCTCTTGTCTATCTCTTATCCTATCATGAAAACATCCACCTAATATGCCATTTATAAAAATATTTTTCTATTATTATAGATTTTTGTGGGAATTGAAATGCATACACAGGGTCCTTCTTGGCAAAGTAGAGTGGACAGAAGCTTAGGTTGTTATTCTAAAAACGGCCTGAACGTAACATCGTTCAGACGTTATCTCAGTGGAAATCATATGAATCTATAAGGATATAGCAAATGAGTTACTTGCCCCTACCTTCAATACACAATTTCAACTGAATGCGGGGTGCAACAGTACTCTGACCGCGCTTTAATAGCTCTTACACCTGAAAGAAAATAAGTTGGTGAACTCATTAGTAAAATGTGCCAAAATATCAGTGTAGAAGCAGCTCTGACAACTCCTCATCGATATGTTCACTTACGATGTCTTATTTTTTGTAACATGCATAAGCATATATGTATATATCACCTTGTAAGAAGAAGCGGGGTGATATTAGAAATACTAAAACACAGGCCGATATTTCGAACCTGGCTAATGTTGTATAGGTTGTTTCCCTCAGCCGTATATTTTAGAACGCGAAAGATTGAGTTTTTTGTACGTATACCCAAACTCGGATACCCATGATCAGTTGTTAATCGAGTAGACTGAAAGTCTGAAAAGGATGAAGTTAGCGCAAGCGAAAGTTTATATCTTTACAAGAAAGACGAGACTTCTTCTGAAACGTTCGCTCTGGCCGAATTTAACCGTTTCAAATTTTCCTTCAGTTCCTTCGGATGTCTACCCCTAGTCTCCAAGTAAAGGCTACCATAGATCACCTGTTAGAAATATAAAGTGGTTAAAATTTCATAAGTACACGGAGGAATAAAAAACAACTTACTTTTTTGTGAAGGTAAAATCAACAGCGTTCTCTTCGTGTGATGAAATGGCAGTTTGAATTTACCGCGCCTGATACCTAGCTATATAAGCCTCACGACGACGTCATAGTTATTCTAGGAGATTCCCCGATTTCCTGACCAATCAGAAATACTCTTACTCAACTTCTAAAATCTGATTGGTCATCTGCCAACAGGTGTTTTCCCCTTTGTTTATAAATGGTTTATTTCCCTGCAAAGAAAACTGCTTAATAAACAAGTTTCTAGGATTATGATGCAATTTATTGCTTTTTTCTGAAACCTCGTTGGCTCGATAAAACGAGGGATTTTTCTCTCGGATATCGAAAATGCTGGCAAAGCACGTATTTTCAGCATGATGCAATTATTATGCAATTATAATTGCATCATGCTCAAAATATGTGCTTAAAATTACAGACCGAAAACAATCAATTTCTAGAGACAATGACGAAGAAATTTCTTGTTTCCCGCTCTTTTTGAAAATAAAAATTAAAAGAAGGCCAGCGGACAATTCTACGTAGGACGGTAAACATGGAGTAATTTGTTTGTACATTTAACGGGAGCAAAAAAGGTTCACGAAGACACGACCTGCATGCACAAAATCTACCTACGTTACCGTCTCTCGATATAGTTTCATATTTCCCGCGAGACGAGGCCCATAACCAAACCTGGAAAGCCCTCTGGCCCAAGGCCTACTCGTTCAGTGACAGCCTGCCTGTTTTTGGAATCATTATTATCTCACTGCTGGTAATGACCGCCTTTCCACTAAGACATTTTGCGAGAGGGAACACGCTTTCAGTTTGTGTGTTCTCTACGATTCCGAGATTTCTAAATAGTCCTCGATTCAAAATAAATCGCTTGAAAAAATACGACAAGTTCGCGAATCCACGAAGGCACTTCGCCAGCATGTACACCAGTGGAAAACACGATTTCAACGAGGAGCTAAAAGCTCGTGTGATCGATTTGAGAAGTGACACTGTTACTACCCCCACAAAGGAGATGAGAGCTGCAATGGCTGCAGCTGAAGTTGGTGACGATGTTTACGGAGACGATCCTACAGTCAATGGTGGGGATATGTGTATCGCATTAATTCACGCTCAAATAAAGCTGATTTGCATTGAGCTATTAAACCTGAAAATTAATCTATATATATTTATCTGCTTTAATAATCTTAGAGCTTCTTAGGTGAAAGCTAGGGTGCCTTTTATAATACTCAGGCTCTTTAGGTGACTAGGAGAGAAGGAGGAGGATTTCAAATTGCCCAGGCTTTATTAAGCATTCAGTTTCTTTTATAGTAAGCTTATCTCCTACACAAAAAGCTGTCATGTACTGAACAACCAAGAAGAATACTGTAGTAGCTGTTGATACGAGTAGAATAATTAAATATGGGGCTGTGGCATTGTTGAAGTCTTGTTGACATTGCTTTGCATAATTCCACAAATTATTTGACCTTCATCTGACCTTATTCATTACAATTCAGGGGCAAATGACAAGTACAAGAAACAATACTGGGATTATTTAAGGGTTACAATATGTCATTCTTTCAAGAACTCTCTCACACCAATCTTGAAAAGCCAAGATTTTTAGAGGAAAGTATGAAGCTAAACTGGAATTTCTGGAGGGGTTGGGGAGGGTTCAAGCCCAAAAACAAGTTATGGGGTAGGTATGAGAACCCGTTAGAGTAAATTCTAATGAGCGACATGGCCTTGAAACAGGGATGTAAGATGCATGAGATGGCGACAACCGACACAAAGATGGATTGAAACTGTGACAGCGATGAAGACAAGCGCAAATACAATAGTAAAATACTAACAGGGACATGGCTTCCTCCTCAATACATGAAATGAAGGGTTTTGAAATTTAGCCTAAGGAGATACCCCCTAAAAGGCCTATAGGTATGGATATTTTCTGGAACAACACATTAGAAAGTGATGTGCACATGAAATGCAGCAAGAGGTAGAACTAGGATGGTTTTTTAAGTATGAGACCCTTTGTTCAGCAGTGTTTAGCATTTAGTTCTCATTGTTTGTATCAGCTCTGCAGACTAAAGCAGCAGAATTAACTGGAGAGGATGCTGCCCTGTTTGTCACCAGTGGAACCATGGGGAATTTGGTGTCAGGTATAAATTAAAGTGTTTTAGAATATTATTAATGAAATATAAGTGAACTTCATGATCATTTAAAAATAATAATGCATTCCCCATTTTCACAAAATTCTTAAAGTTACACTACGTATATACCCTTGCTCAATATTCTTTTGATTTGATAAAAGCATGGTATTTTGGAGGGCATGGTATTTGCCTCTGGGAATTTTTTTTTTTTTTTTGGTGTAGGATTTGCTCAATAGGTGTTTTTGGTATTTAATTATGGCTTCACTCACACCTCCACATCAGTCTTTAATACGATTCCCCCACCCCACCCCCCCCCCCCTTTCCTGGGCATATACTACCTTCTGCTTCCTCACTGAGATGATTAACATTGACTAACCTGGATTCTTTTCAAAAGTAATGGTCCATTTTACCCCGTTCTCAAAACACCAGTTTTTCCAGTTGGCTAGTGGGACTGTATACTGCTTTGCATATAGAAATGTATGTCCTCCATTCATTTATCAATAAGTTGATTTAATTTAGGGTAAAACACTCATCTAAAGCATTTAATTAGGGCTAAGCACTCCTCTATATTATTTAGCTAGGATTGTGATACTAATTCTTGCTACAGAAGGTTAGCTTTCAGTTATTGTTACATAACGATAGTTGACAATTTAATAAGACTTGTCTCGATTCTTGGTGTAATTTGTGTAAAGAACCCTTGCCATCTTTTGCAGCACATACCATATTCAAGAAAATTTCTAACATGATAGAAGGCTGAGCATGAAGCTTTTTAGAAAGTGTAGAGAAGTGGAATTTGGGACATCAGATGACAAATCCAGCTAGTGATAGAGTGTGGGACATGAAACCAGGACATCCAGTTTTCAGGTCTGATGCCCTGACCACTAGGCTACTGCACCAGATGCTTACAATTCAGCTGAAATTTTGTGAGACCCAAATTTACCACCCTTTACTAGCTATTGAATAAATAATGTCAGGACAACAGGTGACCAGTTCCACTAGTGGAAGGGTAAGAGATGTGAAACCAGGAGATCTGGATTACAAGTCCAATGCCCTCCCCACTAGGGTACGTTGCCTCCCTAGAGAAATGTTTTTATCTTCATTTGTTTCAGTGATGGCACACTGTCCTGGTCGAGGAGAAGAGATACTTGTAGGTGACATGGCTCATATTATACTGTGGGAACACGGGGAGTTGCACAGGTCATTACCATCACTTAATTCTAGTAAAGACCAGGAAAATTAAGCCTTGATGTTATTTTATTCTCAATGAATGACATAATTCAAGGTGAATCTGTTAAGTGAATCACTCTTAATTATTACTAATACATGTATTCCTACTCTAAATTATGTCATCTTTTCTCTTCTCACAGCAGAGAGAAAATTACTTATTTAAAATCTTCATCTCACCGTACAAGGACTGAATTACATGTTGTGATTAAAATTTACAAAAGAGATAGATAAATAGAGTGAAAGCATGTGCTCATAATTTCATTCACTTTTTTCGCTCCAAAGAAAGCGTATCCTAACTCCTATACCATGGTACATTTATCCTGTATACTGCCTAAAAAGTATCCCACATCTCTACATTGTCATTTCAGCCAGCTATTTGTACCAAACTAATTTGCTCCACAGTAGAATTCTAAACTGTCAATGGAAACACAAAGCTGTTTGAGATATCAAAGTTTAGTTTGGAACAGCTTACCCTTCGATTTGTGACAAGCGTTATCAGTAAATGACTTCAATCTGTAATCAACTTTATTTCTGTAGCCTCTCTCAGTGACATTCTAACAGACACAGCATTCATGTTGAGCAGTTTTTTTTTCAGATATTTTTTAAATTTTAGTGAATATTTAGACAGAGAATCGACTTTTACTGTGCTGATGTATTTGCAATGGTTAAATTTATAAAGTAATCTCTTATCCATTATCCATCCAGTTTTAAGGAGTAAATAACTGTCAGTATTAGGTGAAGCAAGAAGCTGAATTTCTTGGAGATAAAGGTATCGTGATTCAACTGTACATATGATAACTTAATAAATTACAATTATTATTATTTATTATTATTATTATTATTATTATTATTATTATTTGATTTTATTTTATTTTTTGACAGCTAGCTGGAGTGCACCCACGACAAGTGCGCACCAACCCTGATGGGACACTAGACTTGTTAGATATAGAGAGTAAAGTCCGTTCTCAAGGTGATGCTCATCTACCAGTCAGTCGCTTGATATGCATTGAACAGACTCACAATGGGACAGGAGGAAGAGTGCTGTCACTGGAGTACTTACAAAAGGTAACACTACTCTTGTAATGAAAGATGAAGACTTCACGTGCGTGCAACTCACAGCTGCTGGAGCTTGACTCAGTTTTCTGTTAAATGAAGTGGCTAGGAGCATTGCTACTCCCCCTTGGGTGGGATGCTAGTCAATCAGAGGATACCCAGCATAAGGTGACCAGAGTACTACTACTCCCCCTTGGATGGGACGTCAGTCCATCACAGGATACCCAGCATAAAGTGAAAAGGAGTATTGATCCCCCTTGGGTGGGATGCTAGTCCATCACAGGATCTCCGGCGTAAAGTGAAAAGGAGTATTACAACTGATCCCCCTTGGGTGGGATGCTAGTCCATCACAGAATACCCAGCATAAAGTGAAAAGGAGGATTACTGCTGATCCCCCTTGGATGAGATGCTAGTCCATCACAGGATACCCAGCATAAAGTGAAAAGGAGTATTACTGCTGATCCCCCTTGGATGGGATGCTAGCCAATCACTAAGTTACCTTCCCCCCATCATGTGTTCTTAGATTTTCTTTTATGTTTTCCCAACAGTTTACTAGTACTCACTTTTACATCTGGGTGGGGAGACTGAGGCAATGTGTAGTTCTAGTAAATATCCATACCCACACCATCGATGGTCATTGGAAATTCTGAAGGGGTGGGGGATCTCAAAGGGCAAAATTTTTAAAGGAAAGTGTGAAACTAAACTGGAATTTCTAGGGGAGAAGGAGCTCATACGAAAAAACCATCCACATGGGAGGTTTGGACTTTTTATTTTTCTGGAACTTTACAATGTGCAGGACACTCCAACCTTACAAACAGAAGTCCGATCAACCACTACACTAATGCCATTTAAAGCCCTTTGAGAGGATTTTGACCAACTTGTTGATCAACCGTCATTTTTCTAGCTCAGGCAAACCTTGCAAAATTTCTGATGGTAACCTGTTAGGGAGTAAGTGTAACATACCACAAGTAAACCCTTTCCCCCTAAAGTAAACGGCCTATTTTGAATAACTTAAATTATTTTCCTCCAGGTTTTTACCATTTTGTTACCTCAAAAATGAACAGTTCAAAAATTCCAAATCTATAATGGATACTTTTTGACCTGTATGAGAAACCACCTGTGTGCGTGTTGGGGAGGGGCAGGGTTTTCAATAGGAATCTGAGTAGGTGACAAAATTGTAGAAGTAGGTGGAGAATGAACTACTCACATCGAAGGTGCAAGATTCCAGGGGGGTCCGGGGGTATGCTCCCCCTTAAAAGTTTGAAAATTTGGGACTCTTAGAATGTATTTCCTGCATTCTGGAGCAAGAATTAGGGTATTTTGAACAGAAGAGGAAACACAAATTGCCACTGAAATTACTCAATGTAGGCAAGAATCTTTTGTTTTTCCTGAATAAATCTAATGGCCGACCCAAGGCTTGTGTTTTGGGCAAATGTTTCTCATGTTAGTCGTAAAATATGAGGTAATTTCTCAGTCAAATAGTTGGTGAGTTTATGTGGAATAGCCGGCAAGTTTCGCTGGCTGCCAGCCCTTATTGAAACCCTGGAGGGGGGGGAGGTGTGCAAGGTTCAAAATAAAATCAGAGCTTTCAGCATGAATTTGACTGCTTTTTTTCTTAAGGCTGATTTTTAGCCGGCTGTCAACAAGAATGAACAAGCACCTATCCCAAGTATGGAATGAAGTGTTGACAGGCCAAACGTGCCGACTGCTAAACCCGATCACTGTCTCTCTTTGATCTACATTTATCAGATTTCGCTCTTCGCAACTTATCATTGTCGCGTTCAACGCGGCGATAATGAAACTTGGTCAGTGCGCCTATGAATTTTCGCTCGGCCTCTCTCTTTATAGAGTGTATTTCTGTCTTAAACTCCTCGTCAGGGGAGATGTTTGCTTTTGCGACATAGTGCAAGTCTCTTGGGCATGTGCCCTTTTCTGTGCGGATCTGAAGTTTTACTGTTGATGTTTCTGACTGCTGGATTTTTGTCTTGAGCATGGAAATCTCGTCCACGGCGGACTGGCAGGGTCGCTTGCTCGCGTTTCACAAATTAGATCAGGCCTTTGAAAAGGATAAATGCCGCAACAGTGAGACTGATTTTTGGCTCGACGGTACACTGATTTCCTTTTGTCTCCAGTAAATTAAATTGGACGAGAAGGCGAAAGCACACGAAAAAAGCGACAAGGTGCTATAAGTGGAACAGGATCGAAGACGCATTGGTAACAAAGAAATCGTGAATGAAATTTGCCTGGTTCCTAAAAGAGAACTGAATTGTAGCGGCACTGCTACGCCGTGTTTGGCCTATTTCCTCAAAAGTCGTGTTGTTGATCACGTTTAAAACCACGCCGGAACAAAAAGAGTGCCTGATTTACAAGAATCGAGATAATAATTGTTAAGGTTCTGTAATTTGTTGTTGCTAATTTAGAAAGCTTTTTTAATAGCCTTTAAAAAACGTTTTAAAAAATGTCATCCATTTCACTTGGTATGTGTGTGTGTTTCATGGCTGCATTACTTTCTGATATGAAATGTTACTATGTGTTTTAGGGACGTTGATTTTGCCGGTCAAGGGATGGGATGCCATTTTTTTCTATTTTTTGGGTGAAAAATCGCCGGCAAGAGTGGCCAAAGTACCGGCTGTCGCCGGCGGCCGGCTGCTATTTTGAACCCTGGGTGTGAGACTTTCCTTGCTAAATCAGAATGAATTCAACTTAATTTGATTTTAATTTCATCCATTTCTCAGGTAAAAGAGCTGGCCACAAAACATGGTTTGAAAGTGCACATGGATGGAGCAAGGTTGTTCAATGCTGCCACAGCTCTTGGTGTCCCTGTTGCACAGATCACCCAGCATGTTGATTCAGTCACCTTCTGCCTTTCAAAGGTAATGAACTAATAATAATTATTATAAAATATTATTATGATGGCTTATTTCTTGTTTGATTGTGCAGTTGGGTTCATTAAGTTACCCAGCCTTTGCACACCCTCTTTTGTTGAGTCCAGTGTTCTCAAAGTAGACCCTATTGCACTTAGGACAAATGAGGGCTTGAATAATTATTTGTTGACATTGGGCAAACATAATGTATCTTTGCAAAGGCCTTTCATAGGTTGTTTATTCAGTGTACATACCCTGAAGATTCTATTGGGTGTCAAAACCTTAGGGTTTTAATAACAATAATAATAATAATAATAATAATAATAATTACATTTTTATAGGGCACATTATCTCTAACCCAATGCACCTTACAACAGTTTAAAAGATTCATTTAACAAAAATAGAAGAAGAATAATGGCAAATTCTTTTACAGTCTGACATGCCCCTAATTTCTTGCAGGCTCTTGGTGCCCCTGTTGGCTCTATAGTTGCTGGAAAGAAAGATTTCATATCGAGGTAAGTGCCACCAAGCCTCAATTACTTCACAGGCAACCCATATACCTGGAGCTTAGCCTGGTTTCTGTGGTGTGGCAATCAGGGTTATTGCTACTTCAGTTTCCCAAAAAGTAGTAACAATTCACTGGTACCCACTTATGGCCCTGGCTGGAGAGAAAGACAATCTCAAACAAAGTTTCTTGTCTTCAGCCAGTGACACAATAGGCTATTCAATACACTCATTGTGATGAAATTGATCGCCAGCAATCACTGGCAATTTCTACAAGAACAGGCCCATTAGGCAATTGCCAATGACTTTTGCCGAACTGCCGGCAGATATCACAGGCTTAATCACCCATATTTGATATTGCCAGATACTGGCAATTTCAATCACTTGTCACAACGATCAAAATCGCTGGAGAGAATTACCATCATAGAGCAGGGAAAATTGGCGACTTTTGCCGATTGCCATGATGAGCATATGAAATTACTTAGTGTGTCACTTGCTCTAGAAAACAACATGACTGCATTGTCTAACCACTACAGCTGTGCACCTCCAAAATAATTAGTACTGAGGAAAAGTTCTCCCTGTAGCTAATGATGATACTTGCACCACCACTGACACAAGGCAGAAAACAGTTATTGAATTTCTGTCTGGTATTCTGTTGTGTTTAGATGGACTACTCTAAGGTGATTCTATGGGGAGCAGTGGTGTAGTGGTTAGTTCATTGGACTTCAGATCTGAAGGTCGGTGATTCGACGGCCACTCCCTGCCACCGTGTTGTTTTCTTAGACAGGAAACTTTACCCCACGTTCTCTCTCTCCACCCAGGTGCATAAATGAGTACCGGCGACATGCTGCTGGTGGTAACCCTGCAATGGGTTAGTATCCAATCCAGAGGGGGGGGTTAGCAATACTCTCAGTCGCCTCATACTACAGAAACCAGGTTAAGCTCCGACTCATATGGGCCTTTGGCTCATGTGCAACTACCTACTCTAAGGTGATTGTTGTGTTCACCCATTTCAAACAGGTGTTGGCGGCACAGAAAGGTTCTCGGGGGTGGTATGCGTCAGGCTGGTGTGTTAGCAGCAGCAGGGATTTATGCATTGGATAACATAGCACCGAAACTACATCAGGACCACACTAATGCACAGATTTTAGCAAAAGGTTAGAAGTTGTCTTACTACTGTAATGACTTACTCACAGCCTTGAAAACGTTCAAACAATAGACTGAATGCCGAATGGGAACAAGTTAGACTAAAAAGGATATAAAGGTTATACAAAAGGTTATAAAGGTTACACAAAAACATGTTGCTCTTTCTCTAAACTATTACATTAACAACAGACGAATTGAAACAGTGACAATAACTCACTAATTACACTAATTATACTGTACAAGGTCCGGCTCTGGTGCGACCACTCATATGAAAGCTATGTCCACAGTACATTCCTGATAAGAGCAGATGAACCAGTGATGGATTTACCAAAGTCAAAAAGGGAGAGGCAAGGAATGAAAGTGTGATAGAACCTAAAACAATTCGGCTCTCTGAGCCTTACTTCTTGGACTAAAATGGCGTTCTCCCCGAAATTGGCCACTGTTAACATTATAGTTTATTGTGTTCAGTTTTACAAGGCTTGTTTCCACAGGTGCAAGAGTCTTATTTATTCTGTTGTTCCTCCTCTTAACTTTTTTTCTAACACGAATTGTGCTGTACAAGGTATGGTTCTAACTGTTGAGTCTGGATTAAATCCTTACGTTCGACCATTCAAATGAAAGCTATTTGCACATACGTTTCTATATTAATTTAGTATTTTTATATTGACACTTTACTGGTGTGCTGTACAAAGTAGTTCAAACGTTTTCGCCTGTGCGCGAATTCCTTAAGTATGGAAGTATGTGATACTCATCATTTTACTTTTTTGCGCTGGCAACGCTCCGGTTTGATTGCATAAACGAAGCTTATACAGGATTTAAGAAAAACGTGGTCTAAACCAAGGACAGAACAATCAGCACAATTGCTAGACTCTGTATACTGAGGTGTGGCCTGGTGAGGTGTTGTGTATGGCTCGTCCAAGTTCTAATAAAACAATTTTAACCTCCTTGGACGTGGCTTAAAGGGGCTATGTCACGAGGATTTTGCTGTTTTAGGTCAATTCTGTGCTAACATCATATCCTAGTGCCTTTACTCATACACAAAAGTAAAACTATGAGGAAGATATCAAATGAATTTTATCAGGGAGAGCTAACCATAGTATTTTTTTGGGTGATTTTTGAGAACATAGCATCAAAACTTGAAAAAATTAGGCCAATTTTTTCAAGCTTCAATCCACTTCCATCCTTGTCATCGGTAGCAACAGACGATAGGAAACAGTTTCAGTGCCGTAAAATAGTCTTCAGTAACAAATCTAGACCATTATTTTTGGAATTCAATTGGTGCCGAGACACTTTTTAGCTTTTTAATTAAAAAGATACTTAAGGATCCTTAAGTTGCGTAACATAACCCCAGTATTAACCTTGATTTATTCGCCAAAAAGGTATGACTTCTTTTCAGCAGTCGTCCCTGAGGTTTAAAAAAAACAGTTTAGCCTTGCCTGTTATTACTCAGAATAAAAGTCTTGAATTACGGTACACGTTTTAAAACACCTTCAACCTGTTTTCTTTCTCGACAGGAATTCATAGCATGGAAGATCTTGGCTTGGAGATTGATCTTGAAAGTGTTGAAACTAACATGGTTTACTTCAATGTCAACCACGAGAGAGTCTCAGCCAACGAGCTTGTGAGACGAATGCTAGAGATCACAGACAGTGATCCGGCGGACATAAGAGTGGCAGTGAGAATGCTAACAGCTGGAACAAATCGAATACGACTTGTACTTCATCATCAAGTCACTCAAGATGACGTTCACAAGACATTACAAAAGATTAGATTCATTTTAACTTCCTAAATTACACTGTGCGAAGATTGTGCAACTGCAGAATACTCTGCTACCTCGAAGCTGCACCACCCAAAAAACCTGGATTCGCGGCTACGCATTCATTCGTTTCTCGTACTTCTTTGTTTTCTTACATACTGTGTATGTTCTACGGTTCTACAGGACTACGTGGCAACGGGGCTACGCGACTTTGGGGCTACGTGGCTATGTGACTACGGGGCGACACTGCTAAGTCGGCTACGAGGCTACGCGGCTACGCATCTATGCTGCTGCTGAGATGGTAGCCGCGTAGCCGGGTTGCTACTGTCAGTTTAGGGGCACAGCTTCGAAGTGGCAATGTATTTTGCATATTTACATAATTACAGTGGAACCCTGCCCTGTAATCACCACTTAAGTGCGACTGCGTCGTTTTTACGAATACAGTGTGAACGCAGCCTAGTACCCAGGCGTATTCTTCTCGCTCACACGACTTGGCGCGAAATTTCGGTGACGTCACGTCACCTCGCACCAAGTCGAGTGGAGTAGAGCGGGAGGAGAACGCCTGGGTACTAGGCTGGTGTGAACCGTGGTATAAGTGAAAGGAGACTGGGAAAATGATTAGAACCAATCCATCTCTGTTTATGGATTCAGAATCCATAAACCGCCATACACCATTCGGTTTAATCGTGCAATTACTACCCGGATTTGAACGATTAAATAAAATTAGTGAGAGGAATCCAATTTTCAACATCTCAGAATCCAGATTTCAACATCTCTGTTGATCGGTCGACTGATGGCTTTGGGATTGTGTTCGTTATGTCAGTGATTTCGTTTTATTGGGTTCGTTATATCGGGGTTCCTGTTCCATTCGTTTCACTTAAACTTTGGCGGGGACTTCGTTATAAAGGGATTCGTTATATCCGGGCCCCACTCTACTTTTTTGTCGCCAAAACGAAAGCTCGGACATTTTTTTTTATCATCAACTCCCGTTGATCCGAGCGGCTCGTTTATCCGACCAACGACAACATTTTGTATTCTCAAACCTTTATTTTCTTTGAAAAAAACAACTGTAAATTCTGACTTACATAACAAAAGCAAACGAAGTAAAACTATCTCTTTTAAAATGTTTGGTAACCCGTTTTGAAGACATTTTCGAAATGTTTGCTTTTACATCTAGATAGAACTGTTTCTTTCTCTCTTTTTTTTGTATCTATTGTTTTTCTTTCACGCCACCTTCCTTTCTGTAGGCCGTCATAATTTGTACCCTACCCTTAGAATACGAGCTGACTTTTATGCCCCAGTGGTCGTAATAAAGGGCCAGTGTTGTCAGTGAAATTATTACCGCGCCCTCAAAATTTCGTCGTCACCTGTCTACTTAAGGCAGAAGCGACAATCAGGGGGTTCAATTTAATAAAACATTTGCAAGTGTAATTTACAAGTGTAGCTATTGTTTCAGAGGCTGAAAACAATAGCTACCTGAGCTACACTTGTAAATTACACTTGTTAATGTTTTATTAAATTGACACCAGGACTTGGAAATGGGAGTGAAAGCGAGCGGTTGGATCATGGAAACGAGGACGAAGTGCCCCCACTGTCAGTCAGATCAAGTTTCTGTTCGAAAGAGCGAGTGACTAAGAACGACTGGGAACCCCTATTTATTCATTTCAGTAATCAGTGACAAACTTTGCCATGAAAAGCAAAGTAAACAGTATTAGACAAGTCCACGCCTATGCTGCTATGGGGCCCTCTATAGTCCTTCTTCTGTGCCTCTTTTGTGTGGTGTATTTGGCCTTTTCAGCTTGATTGCAGCGGTTTTAGGGCCCCGTCCAGACTAATCCGGAAAACGGCGTCACACGAAAAGGGATAAAATGTTTTATGTCCACTCAATCGGTTTCGTATCGTTTTTTCCTTCCACACTGAAACGCAACCTCGACCCCCTGAAACGAAAATATCGTGGTGGTTGACGCAGACGTTCGCCTAATTTCAAAAGCGGAGTAGCCTGTGATCGGTGGAAAAAATATCGCGAAAAAATGCGAGCCGAGAGCGGACTGGGAAAGCTGTCAACAATAAGCAATCTGACCATCCAGGCCATGATATAAGAATCTGTTGTCAGGGAACTGATGGCTTTTCTCTTCCCCCAGTCTGCCCTCGGCTCGTTTCGCTTGCCGATTTTTTGCGTGTTATTTGCCCCCAGTGTTGAGCCGTTCACAGGCTAAAAAGGGAACCCTTGACATCCTAAAAAGGATGCGTTTTCAAATTGAACTGGATAAATGTAAACGAGGACGCCCTGGTTTCGCTGTTGTCCTCTCCCTAAATAATATAGAGAGAGAGATGAAAACAGCGAAATTAACCGACTGGAATCGCGTTGAAAGACGCTTAAACGGCTAAATGCACCGCCGGCAAACATTACAAATAGATCACGGAGACAAGATGCGACATTTTTGTTGTATTTTTCTTCTTAATTTTAAATCCTAAATACGTTTGTTACAACCCGATACAAATCCTTTTAAACGCTGTTACGCAGCTAGTATTATCATCGCGACATTCAAATTACGTGACGCTGGCGATTACATTAAAAAGATCAGACAGAAGGTCAGATAAACAATTGTAGAGCTTGGAGAACTTTGTGGCAGAACAGGGGGGCCAAAGATGCTGCAGTTAAAATGTACTTTGACGTTACTTAATTTCTTTTTTTTTTTTTTTAATGATGACACGGAATGACTCATGATACACGAAACATTTCCTAGACGGAGATTTCCGCGATCTGG
>OZ024891.1:38924247-38926747 GCA_964017195.1 Siderastrea radians | reverse complement strand
AGAATGAAACAAATGTTAAGTGCAGGTTTAACTTTCCATTTCAACCTTGCACTAGTACAAAACTAGAGTTTGAACCAATTCATACAAAAGATGGAAGTCCCAAATACAAGGCCAAAGTAATTACAAAGCGCAATGATGGTAGGCTAAATAATCATCAGCGCCTCCAACTGCAAGGCTGGAGGGCAAACTGTGACATTCAGGTGGTAATTGATTACCATGCATGTGTTGAATACCTTGCCAAATATGCATCTAAAGGAGAACCAAGGTCACCAGTATTAAAACAGGCATTTAATTCTATAATGCACTCTTGCAAAAACAACAGTAACCCTACAAAACTCATTAAGAAAGTGATCATGAAGTCACTTGGTCAACGTGATTTTTCTGCCCAAGAGACAATGCATCATCTTATGTCACTTAAACTGGTAAGCTCATCCTTTAATGTGGTACCAATCAGTTTAAATGGTTCTCGCAGAATCAATACTAATTCTTTTGATGGCAGTCTTGTTACAAATGAATCGCTGCTGGATGTTTATGCAAACCGTGAAAAATATGCCCAAACCAATCCAAATATAGTCATGTTAAATTTTGTATCTTTTGCCTCCAAATACAAACTTGTGAACAAAAAGCTAACAAGTCAACCACAAAACACTGTACCAAGAGTTTTCCCTGTTTTTTCTTCCAATCCAAAGGGCCAAAATTTTGGCCTTTATTGTAAATATCAGTTGCTTAGATACAAACCTTGGCAGACTACACAGGAAAATGCTTGGGATGATCAACCAGGTTCTGACGATATATATATTACTTCATGGAAAGCATTCCTTCAAACACAATATGCTAAACAGCATGTACCTGATTGGCATGAAAAACTGCAAACTTTAGAAAACTTATCAGAAAATGACACTGATTGTGAAAACATTTCACAGCAACTGCCACAACGGGAAGAGTGGATGCATCTAGCTGATCTTATTCCTGGGTCTTTTGTTAACACAACTGAGGAAACACTTCAGCCTGATTGTAACAATTACAACTGGCAAAATGACAAGTGCAAGTATGAACACCATATTATAGGAGAAATGTCTTCCTGGGTAAAATCTAAAAAGGACACATTTTCAGTTGCATTGCCCCAACAAAATATTGATATTAGTACTTTTAGTGATATGCAAGCACATGCATACAACATGATAAATGCACATTCTGAACAAGCTTCTCCAAAAGATCCGTTGTTACTCATTGTGAATGGAGTTGCAGGAACTGGTAAAAGTTATCTGATCAATGCCATTCGAAGTCTACTCGGAACATCTTGTGCAGTGACTGCCACCACTGGCAAAGCTTCCTATAACATAAATGGCTGTACAATCCATTCACTGTTAAAACTTCCAGTTGGTTCAAGAGGCAACAAGGAGTTGACTGGTGAGGCTCTTCTGAGATTGCAGAACAACCTGAAAGGCATCAGTTATATTATAATTGATGAATACTCTATGCTAGGACAAACAATGCTTGGCTGGATTGATAGACGCTGCAGACAAGCAACAGGCATAAGTGATGAAGTTTTTGGTGGACTGTCAATCATATTATTTGGTGATCCTGGTCAATTACCACCTGTCGCTGATAAACCATTGTACCATTCTAAACCTACCAGTTCTGTAGGCGAACAAGGTCATTTAGCTTACCTAATGCTTAACAACGTAATAAAACTGTCAGTAAACCAAAGAGTTCAAGGTACAAATCCAGAACAAAGTCAGTTTAGAGATTTACTCATGCGGCTACGTACAGGAGATTGTACTGAACAAGACTGGAAACTTCTCTTGACTAGACAACCTTCTAATACAACAAACTTGACCGAGTTTCAAAATGCCACAAGACTATATTTTAGCAATGAAGAAGTTGCAAATTACAACTTTCAAAAACTCTCTGCACTTCATAACCCAATAGCACGTGTCAACGCACGTCATTCAAGTGATTTAGCTAAGAAAGCTAGCCCTGATGAAATGGCAGGACTAGAACCTTGTGTTTTCCTTGCAAAAGGGGCACAAGTAATGCTTACTATGAATTTGTGGACAGATGTTGGGCTTTGCAATGGTGCAACTGGAACTGTTATAGACTTCATTTATGCAGACAATCACCAGCCTCCTGACTTACCTCAGGCAGTTATTGTGAAATTTGACAACTACAAAGGCCCATCAATTAGCAAGTCCATTTCATCATGCGTTCCTATATGCCCAATCACAGTTACTTCTCAATCTCTTGATGGAATGCATGAGCGACAACAACTGCCGTTAAAACTGGCTTGGGCAATAACAATACACAAGAGCCAAGGTCTAACACTACCAAAAGCATGGATTGACATTGGTAAAACTGAAAAAACTGCAGGCATTTCATATGTGGCAATTAGCCGAGTTAAAACACTCGGTTCTTGCATTATTGAACCAATGACCTTTGAAAGGCTTAAAGGTCTTAGAAAGTCAGCCAATTTAAAATATATAGACTTGAAGAAGAGAAG
>OZ024891.1:38831747-38919247 GCA_964017195.1 Siderastrea radians | reverse complement strand
CCGTTTCTCCAAACTCCCAGTAACTAACCGGACTTGAAGACTATTTTCTGTGCACAATATTCTCCGGCAGAGACTCGATTTTCATTGATTTGGAAAGCTTCCTTTCAAAATCTTTATAATTTCATGGAACATCTTAATCATAACTACCAATCGATTAAAAACAGATGTGATAAAAATAGTTATCGGGCTGGATAAGTTATCGTGAGTTTGAAGAGACTGGCGCCTGGCCAGGTTTCATGCAACTGGGCACTGAGCAGCAGAAATTTACTCGCGCTCTTTCAAGGAGCGCTTGGCCAAAGATGGATTAACGTGTATAAGAGGCACTGAAAGAGAGCACCGGTGCATGGATCTGGAGGGAAGGGTTGCACAAAACACACTCTTATCTTAAGATTGTCACCTCGGCGACCAACTGGGCCCAGGCTACCACGCTGGTTTAATCCCCAAATACTAAATCATTGCAGCTCTCAGAAGTTTTCATATTAAGACGTATCTCTATTTTGTTATTTTGTTTCAGTGATGGCACATTGTCCTGGTCGAGGAGATGAGATACTTGTTGGTGACAAGGCCCATATGACATTGTTCGAACAGGGAGGCATTGCGCAGGTTAGTTCAGTTAATTGCATGCACTCATTTAGCTTGTCTGGTGTGGTCGGTCGGTTGCTGATCACTGACATTACGTAACCTGCGATCAAACCTTAATTTACTTCTTTACTTTTTCCTGGGTTGCTCGTTATAGTGAAGTGACTATAAACTTTTTTTCTTACCTCCGCTAGATTGAAATGCAACGGTAAGAGACTGAGTACGAGTACGACTTTCGAGTTTTTCGTTTCCAGAGCCCTCGCTTCTCCCTGTTGCTTACCAGTAGAGAAGGAGTGACTGGGAGCCAGACTGGTCTTGTGACATCCACGTGATAATTTGTGGCCTGCGCACAAGGTTTCAAAATCTTATTCGTACTAGTTCTCCGAACAAGAGGTCCCTAATGACGGTTAGACACCAACATCTGCGAACAATATTTTTACCAATTACCAACACCCGGATGATTACACAAGACAGACTGCTCGTTAGATTGTTGGTTTCCTCGCGACTGCAGTCTATAGTTGCGTTTTATTTGAGGACCATTCTAGGATGACATTGTTATCAATGACCTAGCTATGTGTCTGTGCGTGGTTTCAGCGTGTCGCTCCAGTCCCCACTGTTCAGTGAAACATACGTTGTCTCTTTTCTGTGTTATTTAGTTTTTATGCCGGAACGTGCTGAAATGCTATTCCGGTCATTCCGTCTACTCGATGCAAAATGATTCCCTCAATGAGTTAGAGGCTGGTGTTCAAATAAAACTAGGGACAAGAAGCACAGAGCTAGTGAAGCGAACTGCATATAACAACTGAAACAATTAGCATTTGATTGGTTACTATCAACTGACCCGGTGAATGCGACTTTGTAATAACCGTCGTGAGGCCAAAACAACACAAATTACTGCATCTCAATTAAAACAAACGCATGTAAAGAAACTTTTAAGTTTTTAAGTTTGGTTAAAACCACTCAAGAACTCCAAACAAAAAATTTCAATGATTGGTTTAAAATGGCGCGCGTGAGCATGGTCTAACCATTAAGAAAAACCCCAAAACAATCGCAAATTAACGTGCGCAAGATTAATATACCCGTGCCTGGCAACTGTTGCTTGGTACCAGTTGCATTTTTTTTGCTTCGAGCTTCGAGAATGGCTTACTGCGTTATTTGGGTTTGCTTTCTGTTTCATTAGCTAGATGTAAGAAATTTTGGTTTAGTTTTTACAACTGAAATCAATTAACACAATACGTGGCCTAGTTATGCTGAGCGAATAGAGTGATTTTCAATTGAGTGTCGAAAGTAATTTGCCTTTGCCTTCGTTTTGCTTCACTGCGCTCAGTGATTGCCGTTGAAAAAACTTGCGCCATTTTCTCAACCAATCGTAAATAAAATCAATGACTTACTCGAGCGTGTTTTCCCGCGTTTGACGCACGTTACACGTATTTGCTTCGAGTTCTGATTGGTGCTTTTGTTGTTTGCGTCATTTATGATTGGCCGGAGTCGCCGAGTTGACCAGAGTAATTAATTTGGCTTTGGTTTTAAGAGACTCAATCGAAAACTGCTCTAGGCAACGAGGGGCAAGTAGATTAATTAATTGGTTTCAATCGGGATACAAAGATATTTAGGTCAGTGTCCGTTTTTGCTTGTCATTTTTGCACAGGTGGCAGGCGTTCATCCCCGGCAGGTCACCACCCACCCCGATGGAACCCTAGACTTCCTGGAACTAGAGTCAAAAATCCGTAAAAGAGGCAATTACCACGAGCCAATAAGTCGCTTGATATGCCTTGAACAGACTCACAACACGACAGGAGGCAGAGTGTTGTCGTTACAATACATGAAAAAGGTAGAACTTGTGAATATTAAGGTGACCACAGACTCGTACCCAGTCGCCACTTATTTATTCCTTTTCGCATCGGAATATAGGAAGGCGATCAATTTCTTCCTTCCCTTGATGCACCGCGAACTCATCAAATCTACCCATAAACCACAGCGCGGACAAGAGAAGCAACTGGGTACGACTCTGAGGGGACACGTTGCAGCGACAACATGAATCAGGGACTTGTAACGGGCACCTGGAAGTTAGTTGTCGACAAGAAAGGGGAGAGTTTTTTGTGAAACGTTTGGGGTTGCAAGAAATGTCGTGAAGATATCAGCCGTAGTGTGAGATTTTCCACGACTGTTTTGATGGAGACCATGTTTCATATTTCTTTCGTGTTTTTTTCTATCAGTTCATGCGTGTTCTGTAAGGAGCACAAGTTTCAGTTACACGCGTCTTTTGTGTTTTACGTAAACTAAAAATTGTAAAAAGGACATGAAAATGCATGAATACGAAAGCAAGGTTATGAATACGACATTTGAAATCCAGATTATTATGTGGTACGGCATCAGCGAGATCCCTAGGAGGAAACAAAATAAACCAACTTCAAATTAATTATTTTTCAGGTAAAAGAACTTGCTAAGAAGCATGGTTTGAATGTGCACTTAGATGGAGCGAGAGTATTCAATGCTGCCACAGCTCTTGGTGTCCCTGTTGCACAGATCACCCAGCATGTTGATTCTGTCAACATCTGCCTCTCAAAGGTACTTACTAGGTTATGGGAAAGAGAATGCCATCTGACAAGATGGCATTAAAAGACATTAAAATTGTCTTTTAAGGACGATGCCTCTTTTTGTTGCTGCGCATTCCTTCTGTGCGTTTCTAGATGGTCGGAGAATCTCGGAAATCTCGTACATTCTAATACAAATGTATTTTTGCGCGGAAGGTGACTGTGCAGGAAAAGCAGATCTTAACAAGAACTGTTGGAATTGGGGGTAATCACGCATTTTTCAGAGACAATTGAGCTTAAAATTGAAAAGAACCTTAGTGCCATACTTTGTTATGCATGTTAAAACTTTTAAGAATTATCTCTTTGAAAAACGTGGTAACCGGCAATTTTCTTCTCGGATCTCAACAGCCTATGCTAAGATCTGCTTTTCCCGCCTAGTCTTAAACTGTGCACTGAAAAATACCTTTCTACTGGCACCGCCTTTAACTGTGTCATGACAGCTGCATTGACCGCTACACTGTATACGATGATTACCCTCAACTGGTGTCTTGCTAAGGCCCCGTCCATATTAACAGCGGTCAAACGTACAACGCGTGCGCAATGCCCGCCATCATTTTTAAGACAAAAAAAAGACAAACGTAGAAGGGTCGTAGAAAGCTTCACTTTAATTATTTTAACCATGAAACTTAAACATGTTAACGCCGTTTCTGAAAACTTGAGCTTTTTGCGTTGAGTGTGTGTTCAATGTGAAGTAACTGTCAACTACAAGTTTTGTAGGCGCGAAATTCGGTTTTTCAGGATATTTTCTGCATCGTTTTCACACGAACTTCACGCTCGTAAATCAGTTTGAACTGATTCAATCTTCAAGGCTCTGAAAGACCGGAGGTGACGTAGGTTTTTGCGTTTGCCCGCTGTGAACCGTCCATAGGTATTCGTTTTCGATCAGTTTTGTTTTGAAAACATAGACTGTCATTCATGTCAGTCCGTTCAAACGTTGACGATCCCAATTAAAACGATCTGGCACCGGCTTAGGCTCAGTCTCCAGCCGTGAGTGTCTCGATGCGCCCGCGATTCTCGCCACCTTCACGGCTGGGCGCACGGGTTTGGTTATTGTTTAGACTGACCAATCAGAGACAAGCCCCCTGAAATTTTCGAGGCAGAATGCGCGACATAATTTAGCGGGATTTCGTCTCTCTCTTGAAATTTCACACTTTTAGGAGGACGTTTCAGGCATACTTTTCGCATTTCGCTTTTTTTCAAGACGATAAAAAAAACCAGATAAAATTTAAGCAAATGACGTGTGGATTGTCTGCATAATTATTAAAATTGTAATGACGTCACGGACATGCAACCAAACCCGTGCGCCCAGCCGTGAAGGTGGCGAGAATCGCGGGCGCATCGAGACACTCACGGCCGGAGACTGAGCCTAACACCGGCTAAGCGCATCGAAAACAGAGATTTTCAAAGACACTGTCCCAAGTGGATATTTTTTAAACACAGTGATCTATCATTTACTTGTGGGCGACACAAACGGACTTCATACCGTTATTGGCTTTGTTGTTGTTGTTGTTGTTGTTGTTGTTGTTGATGATATTGTTGTTGTTGTTTTTCCTTTAACTTAATGCAAGCCACTCAGTGGACAAAAAAAACGTTGTGTTACTTTTGTTTTGAAGAAGAAGAAGAGGAAGAGGAAGTTCATTCACACAATTCACAAAAATACATAAATTATTAAATACAAAATATGTAAAGTACTAAGAATGATTGAAGGTTCGGTTCCGCCCGCAAATAGCAGAAGCTAACCGAGACGGGCGGAGCTACAAAGGTACAGCAGTCAAATAAAGATAAATAACAATTAAATAGGGATACTAAATACTAAATAACTATATACATTAATTGGCAACTTTTAGGAATTTGCATTCAAGAATTACTCGAATTACTCGAATCAATAGTCATACAATTGTTTTGCAGGGTCTTGGTGCTCCCGTTGGTTCTGTTGTCGCTGGAGGCAAAGAATTCATTGCAAGGTAAATGATTAGGTGAAAGCAGCTTCACTACTTCACGAGTTTTCCAAATCGTGCAATTTTGTCGAATGTGGACGGACTGGCTAGGAGCTGAATTTGTTGGGACGGCATTCACGTTCAGAAAGAGAGAAAAAAATTCACCGTCGTGACTTTACATTCTCCGAAAAACCCAGAATTTGATCATTTTCACGTACTTGTGTTGCAGAGGACAGCAAAGAAATGTACCAGAAGTTATAACGCAATGGCGGCCGTTTGCATGATACCGCAATGAGTTTGTACCAGAACGATTTCATCCCAACCCCCAAATATTTCTCTGTATTTGTTTACATGGCACCCACCCCTATACCGGAATGATGAAATACGAACTTCATTTTGATATGAAGCCACTGACCGTGTAGTCTGGGACGAGTGGCGCATGCGTGCTGACCATTTCAAGACGGCGGACGGGTAGTAAATGTCAAGAAAAGGGCAAACGAGAAGTTGCAGGCCGCTGGAAATGGGATGATGAGAAAACTGACATGATTCTCGAGGCTTTCCTTGCTCTTTTATTCGTGAATATATTCATAGGAAGCATGTGAAAATTTGAACCGAATGCCAAAGTAATCCAATCGTTGTGCATCCTCGGAGACCCAGGGGCAGATAGTCCGGGCGAGAGGCAGATAAAACGGGCGAAATTTATGCGAGCAGGAGCCTGGTGCGTTCGATAGTTTACAAGTTGGGCTGAAACAGCCCCTGGGAGGATACCTTTAACGGACTAGTTCAAGAGCCCGTTTGCGTTCTTGCTTCTGATTGAGCACAAATTTTGAGGCATTGTATTTTTTGTGCCCAATCAGCGATCAGCTTATTTCACCGTAACTTTCGTGACGTCTTATACAGAGTGTAACTGTTTCCACGCGTGGCTCGTTATCGTAATTGTGTAGAAAAATCTTGTACCGAAGAGATAGAACGACTCGAAGAGGTAACTGTTCTTTAGCGCGTATTTATTTGACGTCCTTTCAGCTTCAGGTAGCGAACAAACTCGCAAGAAATAAACGTGACTTATTTGAATACGTGCACAGCCCACAACTGACTATCGCTCACCACTTGAGTTCTCGTAGCTCAGTGGTCAGAGCATCCGACTAGCGTACGGAAGGTCGTGGGTTCAAATCCCATCTGGAACTCAGAATTTTTTTCTGAGTTTCCTCTCTCCAACATCGTTCTATTTTCATTTATTTGAATATCCCTGAATAATTATTCTACAAGTTTTCCCCCATATTTCATAATGAATCATTCCATATGCATTCACAAGGAAAATAATTACGTTCTAGAATGTTCTGTATTCACACTTTAACAATGCGAGTTCACTAACGATCGAGAAAGAAAAGACACGTAATCTTGTATCACAACAGTATCTTTGCTAAACCTTTTACCCAAATCTCATGCACTCGTGCGTACTGAAATCAACTTTCTATCTCGCTCGTTCGATAGGCCTACCATCAAAGAAAGTTTTCAATAGTAATATGCGAACCCACCAAGCCTAGAAATCGGG
Source organism: Siderastrea radians (assembly GCA_964017195.1). NCBI lineage: Eukaryota > Metazoa > Cnidaria > Anthozoa > Scleractinia > Rhizangiidae > Siderastrea > Siderastrea radians. The sequence continues at coordinate 38,912,585 of OZ024891.1, read as the reverse complement.
AAATTTGGAAAGGCACTCAAGGAAAAGAAAACAACAAGTACGAAAATCAGATTGAGGTATTGTGAAAAGTTCACACCTTAGGTGTGAACTTTTAGAAGCCTGCAGTTTGGAGCAAACGCAAAGACGTGTCGTGGATCGCACGAAACTGTAAATCCTAACTGCACGCTTCTAAAAGTTCACATCTAAGGTGTGAACTTTTCACAACACCTCAATCTGATTTTCGTACTTGTTGTTTTCTTTTTCCTTGAGTACCTTTTCTAAATTTCTCGATTTCTCGGCTTTGTGGGTTCGCATATTACTATTAAAAACTTTCTTCGCTGGTAGGGCTATCGACCGAGCGAGATAGAAAGTTGATTTCCGTACGCACGAGTGCATGAGATCTGGGTAAAAGGTTTAGCAAAGTTACACTATGTATAAGACGTCACGAAACTTACGGTGAAATAAGCTGATCGCTGATTGGGCACAAAAAATACAATGCCTCAAAATTTGTGCTCAATCAGAAGCAAGAACACAAATGGGCTCTTGAACTAGTCCGTTCAAGGTATCCTCCCAGGGGCTGTCCCAGCCCGTCTTGTAAACTTTTGCTCGCACCAGGCTCCTGCTCGCATAAATTTCGCCCGTTTTATCTTCCTCTTGCCCCCGCTATCTGCCCCTGGGTCTCCGAGGATGATCGTTGTATTGTTTGTTGAGCAAGCGGATATAGACCTTTCCCACATTCCACTCCAGTAAGCACACACAATGAAACGATGTCGAGGCTTGGGTGAACAATTTCATACCAATCACTTTGTCAACTCAAGCCTTGAGTTGGTGCCTTTGTTCACAGGAATGCGGGAAAAGTCTATTGCCACTAATAAGCAAAAAAGAACTTCACGTGAGACCTGGGCCATCTTTCACTGATCTTTTGTCGAGGCAGTGTGCTGACTCGACAACGAGAGGCCTCAACCGGGTATTTTTGCCATGTGAACGTGGTACGAAGTTCATTTTCATACCAGTACGAAGCTCATTCCGGTATCATGTAAACGGCCCAGAGTCATCTGGTTGCTGCCGCGGTCGTAGTTGCAGGTACTCCCTGGGGAGTCAAGCTGCCTGACTAGTATAGTCAGGCTCGTGATATAACATTATTATTATTATAAGTAAGTAATAAAAAGTATTATTATAAGCAAGTAATAAACATTATTATTATTATTATTATTATTATTATTATTATTATTATTATTTTAATAATAATGAAACAACTTTTATTACAAAATTTGTAACTATTAACATAATCTAATGTTATTTTATTATTATTATTATTATTATAATTATTATTATTATTGTTGTTGTTGTTGTTGTTGTTATTATTATTATTATTACTATTATTATTATTATTAATTGAAATGCAAACAGTTTACTACCTTGCTTAGCTGGCGGTATTTTCGGAAAGAGAAGGTAAAGGTTTGGCGGCGGAGCCTTCATGTGCAGCGTAAGTCGCGGTAACGATTTAAAATCAACCCCCCCCCCTCCCCCCAATTCCCTCGTTGCTTCCCCGCTCGTTCTCTCGGCTCCGCAGCTCAAACTTCACCTTCGTACAAACACTGCCGCCAGATACACAGGCTAACAGTTTGCCTCTTACACAATTGCGCTCAGCAATTCAGAATCAAAGTTAAGTTATGCGCCCTTGGAGCGGTTTTCAACTGAGTGTCGTAAAACCAAAACCAAAGTGATTTGATTTACTTCATGTGTTTAAGTATGGATGTTAAACCATCCATCATTTTTAAGAAAAATTGTGGCACAAACAAAATTTTCGCGGACACACGGTGTTCAGTCATACGTGTGTGTCACTAGAAAGTCTGGGGATGGCCCAAAACTAGTAGCAACCCAACAAAAACCGAGCCACTGGGAACAAGTCTGCATTGAGGGTCTATTTTGCGGGACGTAGGACAAGATGCGGGATACTACGAATTTTAAGGGAAGCACATGAGAGGAAAATACCCGTGATGTGGTCTCATTTCTGGTTGGAAAGTGCCGGGGAAGTATTGAAATATATGCCTGGCATCTTGCCTCATTGTCCTCGCGAAGCCTGGGTGAGTTTTACTCGGTGACACCACCAGGCGAAGTAGAATCCAGTCCTAAACGAGCCAGAAATTCACAATGGGCTAGGCTATTGAAATATGTCATAAAAGAAGATCAAAAAACACGATCGTAACTAGTACCATGACAAAACGACGAGGAATTAGACAAAAACTTAAAGAGGGGTAGATAAACCTATTATGGACCCTATATTCATAGGCACAATAAAAAAGACAAGTTTGTTTGTGTGCTTCTTCACCAGCTGTTTGCGGCACAGGAAAGCTGTTGGGGGCGCCATGGCGCAAAGTGGTTTGTTAGCGGCAGCAGGGATTTATGCAATAGACAACATAGCACCAAACCTACAACACGACCATGTCAAAGCTCAGATTTTGGCAAAAGGTTAGCTCACGTGGCACTTGAAAGAGCATATCTGAAGTAAACAAGTAACTAAACCCTATGACCAGCGACAGCCGTGAAGGTAGCCTGTTCTCAGCAGAACACAGAAGCTCTTTTAAACGTTTACGGCTGGAAATTTGTTTTAATTCAAGATACTAAGAGACTAAAGAATCTTGAAGATTTCGCGATTTCGTTTAGGTCAAGAAATCGTGATAGATCGAGCCAGAGCTGCTGACAACTTTGTAAAATTAGAGAGTGGTTTTCTGGGAAGTGTGTTTTATGATGTTTGAGGGCATACCGGTTTGAGTTGAAATAATTTTTCCAGTACACGTCTTCCTTGCCAATGAAAAGCTTCAACTTTGTTGTCACTTTTGCGGGTCCCAAGCAACTGTCTCATTCAGTGCGCTTAAAACACGAATGATTCTTGTTCTTTTTCCGTGTCACAGGTATTGACGCCATGAAAGATTTTGGCTTGGAAGTAAACGACGGTGCAAATAGTGTGCAAACTAACATAATGTACATCAACGTCACTCACCACAGTATTACAGCGGATGAGCTTGTGAAAAGAATGGGAGAAGTTGCCGACAATACACCAGAGAATTTGAGGGCAGCAGTGAAAATGCCTGCAGCTCGAGGAAATCGCATTAGACTTGTCTTGCACCATCAAGTGTCCAAGGAGGAGATTAACAAAACATTGGAAAAATTGAAATATATTTTGACTTTTGATAGTAATGACAATGAGGTAACAAAACCTCTCTGTAATGGATACACCTGAGGCATTCTTGTCCCCTAAGCCTTCGTTTCAGTTTGGTTAGGGGGGTTATAAAACCCGTTTAGCTCTGGCCGAACAAGAATGCAGCAAGAGTTGCAGCTTTTACAGACCATTTACAGACGTTTGAATGGCTGGGTAGCAACGCCTTCCACACAGCATTAGGACGTCTGAATTTGACGACTTGCAAAAGAAAATGTCTCACTCGATATTTAACGAATTTCTCTCATATTTGCTACAATTACTAAATGACACAGTCGCTATTTATTTAGCTTGTCATGCGTTTCTTAGTTTACGTTTAATTTTCTTAAAATTTATGCCAAACGCCAACCTAAACTTTAACGTAAACAAAGTTCGTCTCACACCATTCTCGTTCCCAGAGTCGCGTCCCCTTCTCAACCGGCGGGGCCTGAGCACTTGCTCTCGTGCCCAGACGAAGGGCCAATATTTTTATTCCGTGAATCAGTTATATTCTGTAGTTTCGTCACAAACAGAATGCCGACTAATTGCACGGCCATTTCTGATCTACTTTCCATTTTTCATCACATTTACATGTAATTATTTTTGGCAACTGAGGCTGTATGAACAATTGAGCAATAAACATTTTACAAGACAATGAACACATGCTCAGTATAGCATGAACTGCTTGCTCCTTAGGGGCTGATTATATGAGCAAGGCTGGCTCAATTTGCCGAGATTCCAGTACATCTGTTAAACACATCAAAAATGCCCAAACATCAACTATTGGATTACGTGGAAAAATCTCAGTTAGATGGCGTCCCAGTATCGGGATGCCAGAATGGCTAGCCGGGCTGAAAACGTCCCCTGCAAATAAGGTATAGTAGACCATAAAGCTACATGAACCAGAAAATAATTCACCGTCGTGACGGATTTAAAACGACTAAACAACTATATTCTTGTGAGAGCTATTTTTTACGTGACCAAGCCAGCCCGGAGGGGCACCAAGAAGGGGCTCTCAGAAAGTTTCATTGAGTTTGCTGAGAAAACAATAAACAAACAACAGAAACAATGACGCTAGCCCTAAAAACAATAGAGCGTCGAGTTCACAAGGTCCAATAAAGTTGGAGCTCATGTAATCGACCTTTTGCCCACCCTTTTACACGCAGTAAAGAGCAGTTGTCATAAGCTTTGATACCTTGATGACAGTCTGAGTAAGCAGATTGAGACCGGGGGGGGGACAACCTTGGCCAGGGTCTCTCTTCTTCCCATCCAAGGTAACAAAGAGAGTGGGGAGGGGGGGAAGGACGAAAAGAACGAGGTTGAGTGTTCAGGATGGGGTGGGGGTGAAATGAAAAGAAAGAAAAAGATTCAAAAGAAGTCCAGTGGGTGAAGGAAAGAAAACGGAAAATGATTCAAAAGAAGTTCAGGGCCATTCCTCACTCCAGTTTTGTAGCTCAGTGTTGCGGATTTCATCATTACTAAAATAAGCAGTAAAAATGCTTTTTAACAACAGAAACACAGCTTGCTTGACTTTTAACCACAGGTTGTACTAAACGACTTCGAACAACAGGACCCAGGGGCCCGTTTCTCGAAACTCCCGATAACTTTCAAGGCCCGTTCAGTATTTTTGCGAGCTCATTTATTTATCAGCTAATGGTGTTCACGAAATTATAAAGATTAAAATTAAGCTTTCAAAATCAATAAAAATTGTATACCTATTGGAGGACATTGTGCACCTAACTAGTTTTCGGGCCCGGAAAGTTATCAGGAAGTTTCGAGAAACGGGCCCCAGGACTGTAAATGCTTTGTAGCGATAAAAATTGCATGGAAACTTACGTCAAGTACATGTATTGCCACTTTGTATTTGATCGCTGAGTGATGGACTCTTCGGATATATCCTCCCAACACCTTTTTAATCCCATTTTGACAAAAAAGCAACAAGATAAACCCACCCATACTTTTCTCAACCTAATAAGTCCTTTCGGCATTGGAATTCCAGTAATCACATAAATAAAATATATCTCACGCATCATCCCATTCACTCATTAACATTCCTCCATTCTCCATCCCTCCCCTAGCCCCCTCCCCCTCAAATGTTGGCACACCTTTGTGAAAGTTAACATACAGGAAACATAGTATCATCACTCTTTTGCAGAACAAGCTGTTTTATTATTCAGCAATATTAGATTTTTTTCGAGAGGAGGTTTCATCTGATTTACTGATTAGCATCACATCTACAATGCAGACACCACCCAATCCCCACAAAATGGAGTGTAAGCCAACGAATATTTGCCGTTATCTAGTCAGCGAACACATTTTTCCATTCGTACCTAGGTTGATACCTTACCTAGACGATACGAAGTGTCCGAACAGTCGAGTCATTTCACGTAACTCACTGCCAGTTCATCATCTTGAGATCTGCTTGGTGGCAACAAAACCCCCCTGACGTTTCACGACAAAGTAACAACTCAACGCAACGCTCTGAGAAAAGATAGCAATTCCTGTTTATTTCACCATGCATATTGATTTTGTTTGTTCGGTCACGTGCACATAACAAGCCGATTTTAGTAGTGCAGCAAAATACGATCAAATATCATGGCTCATCTGCGCCTGTTCTCAGTTTGCTTAAAGGGTAACAAAAATCGGAGAATCATTACTTACGGCTATTCTTAGTTCTTGGCAAATCACATTTAACGAGAAATAAAACAGCCATTTCACCTTTCACGCCAGAAAATGCCGTAAATTTCCAATAATAACTCCAGCCCTTCCGGCGAAAAAGCTCCCTTCCTATCATTCCTCCGATAACACCCCCCCCCCCCTTCCCGAATACAAGCCGCTTATCCCAAGAACGATTACGGCATAACTCCTCCTAAAGTCCTTACACGAGTTATCTTTTTATTTTACCAAAGTAAACAGAAATCTGAATATTGCTTATTTACCACGATAGGTTTCCATACAAAAACAAACAAGCAAATTAAGTTGTATTAAACAAGAACCCCACTTCCCGAAAATCCGCCCAATAACAAAGCCGCTATCATAATTTAACGGTATGGAAAATATCAAATCACGGCCGACAAAACACCTATAACGCTGTTGAAAAAGATGTATTTACCGAGAGGTGTCCGTAAGGTGTGGTGTGACTATCAGCGTTTTGGAGTTGGAAAACTGTGTCTTTGTACCGAAATAGGAGTTATTTGAGCTGTTTGAGTAGTTGCTGATGTTATTAGTATTAGTATTAGTATTAGTATTAGTATTAGTATTAGTATTAGTATTAGTATTAGTATTAGTATTAGTATTAGTATTAGTATTAGTATTAGTATTAGTATTAGTATTAGTATTAGTATTAGTATTAGTATTAGTATTAGTATTAGTATTAGTATTAGTATTAGTATTAGTATTTATAGTACTAGTACTAGTACTAGTACTAGTACTAGTACTAGTATTAGTATTAGTATTAGTATTAGTATTAGTATTTGTATTGGTATTGGTATTAGTATTAGTATTAGTATTAGTATTAGTATTAGTATTAGTATTAGTATTAGTATTAGTATTAGTATTAGTATTAGTATTAGTATTAGTATTAGTATTAGTATTAGTATTAGTATTAGTATTAGTATTAGTATTAGTATTAGTATTAGTATTAGTATTAGTATTAGTATTAGTATTAGTATTAGTATTAGTTACTGTTGTTGATTATGTTATTTTTATCCTAATTGTCGTTGCTTTACTAGGAAAGCCCGGGCCTAGATTGATTCAATTATCTGCAAGACATAGAAACCATTGAGCAATAAAACACACTAAAATTTATTACTTGTAATCAAGAAAGAGACACTTCAGTTGATATTTCTTACAATGGCTGAGTTGACTGATTGTTTGGCAGCACACTACGATAAACATTCTTTAATACGGTATATATGCCTCTATTTTCGAATTTTCAGTAACACTGTTGTTAACATAAACTAAAGTTTCTTATTGCCTGTAATTGTTTCGCGTGGTAGTTGAATTGCTGCTAATATCCAATTAGTTTACGCATGTCAAATCTGGGCCAGTTACCCACTTTCTCTGCAATACATTTAATGTATTTCGATTCCTTAGTATCTGGGTTGGTTTCCTTGATCCACTTGACTCCAAGGTCTTCTGCGTCATTATCCTCAAATTGCTGCCGGACGAACTTGTCAATTGCCAGGTCTTTGTTCTTGTGCTCTTCCATTCTAAGATGGATGTCCTTCGATTGACCAACATAGTTGACTTCTATATCAAAGAGGTGGTGTTTGAACCCAATTACATAGATACCTTCTGAATGCGGTACCTTCTCCACCTGATATGCACGCCATACTTTATTCAAACGTCTGGTGCAGATAGTAGCGGTCATTTTGTACCTGATATCCACAAAAAAAACGAAAAGATTTTTTAGAACAAGAATGTATTGGACAGTAGGTATATTTACTAGTCGGTTTTGATTATCTTTTTCGAGCCATGTAGACGAAGAAAAATCAAACCCGACACGTTAAAAAAAACACTCAGCCATATGTGTAAGCTTTCTGCTGAACGCATGATCCCGATGTTCTCACTGCCTACTGCTGGTCTTCACGAGGTGATGGAAAGCTATCAAAATACGATGAAAAACCAGATTTTTTCTGAAAAATTGTAACCATTTTTTATTTCCATAACTTTTTTCCATTTTCAAAAATCCGATGTGGGCAGTGTTTTCGTTACGAGCGCTCAGGGAACCAAGTTGAACGCAATACTCTTTTTCACCCTCGTTTTGGTGGGTATAATAGATATGCTTTGGATGTTGGGGGGGGGAAGCCTTCACCGCCTCTCCTCCCTTCGCTTTTTCCTCGCTCGCTAATGCTGCCCAAGAAACAGGCTACGAAACTCGAGAAAGCCTGGGACTAGACACTAGGCAGGTTCGGGCTTGTGTTACCCCCATCAACGAAACCGATATATTGGAACACTGTTGTGAGGTCAATTTCCGAGAAAAATGTGCCTTCGATCTACTCCAGCACATAAACATGGTTTGAAAACATTGAGCTAATATGAGCATTACAAGAATACTTTTTTCTAAAACCATCACCTTTTGGTGCACATCAGAAATGCACGGGTTACGTCCAAAGATCGCTATGGACACTGGAAGCCTATTGGGTAACTCTTTCTAACGTTTATCACTCTGGGCTAGTACGTGGATCAATCAATTGATGCTAGTCGACATCATATAAATAAAAGGGGTGGCAAAGAAGATATTTGTTCTTACCTCTGACGCAAATTGATTATTTGACTTGTAAGTTCCCTTCAGTTTAGCCCTGTTCAGCCGGAGTCTTCGAGTTCTGAAAGAAAGCAAGGTCCTAGTTTAAAAACGAAAATTGAGATAAATCCGTCAGTGGAGACGAAGATTCAGCCGAGCCGAGTCACTGTGATAATTTAAACATATTCATATTATCAAAACTGACATGTTTCGGATTTTTGTTACGTAAACATGCAACTGCGGCATTCAGGCCTAGAAACTGAATGCTGTTAACTGAACTGAAAATTTTGCTAATGCATTTCACTGCACGTGCACTCTGTGCTCCCAAACTGATTGTGTATTTTCGAGAATACAAATACTCGGGCAACCAGCAACAGATCAGACAGATAGAAACGGTTAGAATATTGGCGCGCGAGCGAAAGTAAGTACGGGACGTTCAGGACCTCTTCAGGCAGACTTTCGCTCTCGCTGACTTCACCGCCGATATTTTCTGCCTCTGTAGTTTATCTTACAAATAAACTGTTGAATTGTTATCAAGAAAGTAAAAATAAAGATTATCCCTTACTCCTTTGTGAGGATACAGTCGAAGCTTTCTGTAGATAAATAGCGATTTGAATTTACCGCGTCTGGTGCTAGCTATATGTGGAGCCCACGACGTCATAGTTATTTTAGATATTCTACGATTTCATGACCAATCAGAATTACTCTTTTTTTAGTATGTTAAATCTGATTGGTTGCCGACCTAAAGGTATTTTCCCCTATAGTACAAAATATCATTGCGAGATTATGATGCAATTTCCTGCGTTTTTAAAAATCTCATTGGCGCGATCAACGAAGAGATGTTTCCGATATCGAAAGTGCTGTCAAACCACATATTTTCAAAATTAATGATGCAACTGTTTAATAAAAACAATCAGTGGCGTAGATGTTTCATGTATCCCGCTCTTTTTCGAAATAAAAATTAAAAGAAGGCCGACGATCAATACTCTACGAAGGAATGTACGGGAGCAGTGGTGGTTGGACACGGTCCGAAAGGCATGGTGGATCATTATATTAGCCAATCACGAGCAGTCTCTCAACCAGGACGAGAAATCAGCATGGCGACCTTTGACGGGAATGTGAGCTTCACTTCTTGTCATTTTAACGTGCTATCTGTCCCCAGTGCAACTTACATTTAACAAAAATAATTAGGATTGGTGTGTATCTAGATGTCTTGAAATTTTTGGATCTGGTCTTCTTTTGTAACTCAAGTTTGAGCACAATTTCGTTGTAGGTGGATCGAGCAACGTGTGCTTTCATGATATTTGAGTAGGTCTTACATTTTGAGAATTTGTAGGCTAACCCAAAAATCTAAAACCGTTTATTTTACACCAAGATCAAGATGGATAAAATTGCTTTTATAAAATCATATAGCGGCCGATAGCACCCCTCTAGTTTGAGAAATATGCGTTGCTTAAGTTGTCGAATTTTCTCTCCAATATTACTCTCACGCTGCGAGATGTGAAAATTACCCGCGAAATATTAACGCGAGTGATCGTCTTATTTTAATTATGACAAGTATCAACAGTATGGTGTGGCATCCCAATTGAGTGTTTCCCCTTCTTTGTTTTGTTGTCTTTAGGTTAAGAGGCAAAATGGTTTCTTCGGTCTGCTCTGTTGCCATGTATGCAACAAACTTTCAAGAATCACATTTTGTTCGCGGAAATGACCAGAATTATTTGGGCTTTAGGGTCTTAATATATAGTCACATCATCTGTTGTGGATGGGTTTCCTAAGATCCCCTTAAGGTTCTTAACTTACAACCTCTGTGCAGTGAACCATTGAGAAAGCTAAAAAAATTCAGTATTGATCAGTAACTCAGATTGGAAATTCACGGTGCTATCTTAGACATGCAAGAGAAACCAAAACTTGTTTGAGATATCAAAAATTTGAGATAGCCAATAGTAAATAAGTGAGCAAGATCAACAGAGGAAAACAATAAAAATATTTTCACTTCAATATAGTTGTAAGCAGGTGGGGGGGGGGGTTGGGTTCAAGTTAGTGGGGTCTGCTGTAAGAAATAAAATCCAGAGCTCTTGAGGGAGAACTGTGAATTATTGATTGAATATCCCTTTCAATTTGTCAGTTTAGTTGTTATTAATAACAATTAGAGCTATTGAGACCCATAAAAGGGTTGAGAATTGTGAATTGATTAAATATCCCTTTTCTAATGGAACTCCCATCTTTCGCTTTCTTCATCAATTTTTTACACTGATATCAATCCTTATTTGTTTTCTACTGAATTGTCTTCCAGGAGACAGATTTCACACCAAAATGAGTCACTGGTCTTACCGTGTTTACATGATTATGGTACAAGTTTTTGCACCGGATCGAAAATCTTGATCTGGTACAGCAACCAGAATAAACTCGCACTGGTATGACTCGTAATAGTATGAAATCTTGTGCTGGTATCATTATACATAGCCATAAGACGGAATGAAACTCAAACCTGTATTATGTAAACACCCCTTATGTTTCTGTTACTCGACTCAACAGGCAGACTTGGTGCCCAGTGGTGGTCCAGACTTTCATGGAGGGTGGGGTCCAAGTTTAATGGTGGGTGAGGGGAGACAACAAAATACAAAACGTTTGTGGAGTTATATCTTGGTATTATTCTGTACTATATTCTGACTATAAGTAAATCAACAAAAAAAATCAGATGCCTTCTGAGTGGAGTATGATGTTGTACATAAGCTAATCTGCGCTCCGCTTCGTTGTAGTCTGGAGTAAATGTATAACTCCATAATTGTTTTGTTCATGTATATTACTGTCGGTTAGTCTGTTTTTTCCAGCCTTATTTTCTTTTCAACAAAAAGGGGGGATACCCTTAGCCCCTCCTCTGGATCCACCATTGACTTTTCAACAAGGTAGAGATCTGAAGAAAACAAAAGAAGGACTGGGCCATTGTTTGCAAGGGGTAAATGTTCAAAGGTCAAGTTTAGTTAGAGTTTGCACTGTAGTTGGGACAGCATTCTAATAATTATAGAAATATCACTTTACGCATTGTAAAAGAATAAAAGAATTAACAGATTTGTAGAAATGACCTTGAATGTATTGCTCTAATGTGCTTCACTAGTTTTAAAAGGATCCAAGCTAAACAGGTTCTCTGTGACCTCGATAATTTTGTCGTGATAATCAGTGCAAAGCCCCCAACAACCCTGTCTTAAAAACTATTTTCTACTTGAGGTCCTTTTGGGTAAATGAGTCAATGCTTTCATTGAAGTAGCTGAGAAAAAAATATGGGTACACTGTATATAATATTGTCACACATCCTACATGCTGAACAGAGCTTTGCTAAATTTTCTTAAGACAGATTATCATGTCTGCTGCAAAAGAAAGTGGAATTCTCGTTCAATCACAGACTTACTTTGTCAGCATCAGTTACTTTCAAAAGCAAAACAAATTAATTCATTAATTCATATTGACAGCTAGCAATTTGAACAATAATATTTTAATACAGCCTTGTTAACCGGCCGCCGCCTTGGCGACCGCCGGTTTATAAAATGGGCACGGAATTTCCTGAAAGCAAGTTGGCTTAACATACGAAGAAAGTGCTGTAAAGCTTGTGGTACGGGTACTCAAGAGCGGTACTGTCTTATATAAGACGCATGCGCATATTAGTCTTCTGAATGTTACCTTCCTATGTTTTTGTCTTTTAATTTACAGTATTTAAGATATTAACGGCGAAGGGTTGTTTAAGTTTGGGGTTTTTTGTATTTGTCTTGTATAACGCATGCGCTACTGAGTAAAGGAGCTAATAGGATTGAATGCGAAATTGGCTGTGTTGTCTGATCTAGTTAGTGGTTATGGTGAAAATTTTTTTAGCGCAGGAGTTTTTTTTTTTTTTAATTGGGATTGACATTTTGAGGGGTGTAAAAATGTGGGAGTCAGGAGGATTTGTGAATGTCAGGAGCATATCACGCTTCTGTGAATGTGATTTGCTTTGAAAGTTGCTTTTTGTATAGGAGGGACGTAATATTGTGCTGCGTGAGAGGCGGTTTCCCTTGGCGTTTTATGGGGGGGGGGATGGTTTGCTAAGTGGATTGTAAGGTTTCTGATTGGCTAACTTGTATTTCGCAGCGGACAAAAAGGACAGTTGCGTTTTGCCGGCATGGGCTAGGAAGAGAAGGAATTGGTACTATTGGTAATATTAGTGGATTGCACCATCAATACATGATAGTTCTTGTGAACGGAGAGAGACGAGTGTTTATTTGAGGCGAGAATTTGATGCGAAGGAATCGTCATTAATAAGGAGATCAATTAATAAGGCAGGTGTTACGAGTCTTTTTACATTGAAAGAACGAAAATATCTGAATATTACTGATCGACGGATTTGTGTAGTTTGCGTGTGGTGTTCGCTAAAGGCTACGAGTAGTCTCTCTTTCCGTTCAGAGATAGTGAAGGAAAAGAAAAACAAGCGAGTGAGCGCGAAATCGATTGCAGCTCGACAGGCACTTTAGCTTTCAAAGACGTGGGCGACTTTCGTCCCCGCTCGCTTGTTTACTTTTGCAAGGGGATTCCCGGGTTAGCAAACCGGATTTAAACATCACGTCATGAGATATGCCTTGATGTGCCCCATACTCTGACGATCTACTCGAGCTCGTGTTTATCAAGCGTTATATTTTGAATCTACTGCTATGTTCACTGTTTGTATTTAAGGTCTAGGCACAACGGTAAATACTTCGTCGTCCCGGTGTGAGCATTCTCAGTTGTGGACGAATTTATATCGACATTCAACGTTTGAGTGAATTTGCGTTTTCCAGCAAAAATAAAAGCGATAAGACAGACAAGTTTAAACATTACGTCATCCAGTAACGTTATAGTCAAAATATTGTGTCACACAATCACACTTTTCGTCACGCCGGTTCGTAAAATGGAGGATCGCGCTAACATTTGTGAAACCTAGGGGTGGGGAGGGTCAGAATCGCTGATTAAAATGCCCAATGGGCTTTCTTGTTTAGCTAAGCTGTGAAAGTAGAATTTCAGACAAACCCTTCAGGATTACTACATCCTGCATCAACGGTATTCTTGAGAAACAGAAGCTTTTGGACACCCTGGAGGTTAAAGGACTGTTAATGCTATAAAACGAACATTCGTAAGGTTTTTCATGACACGTACTCGACGCTTATCCATCGGGCAAAACTTAACGATTTCACACAACTGACGCAATTACAAGACCTCAGAAAGCCAGGCATCTGCGTTTTCACTTTTGATGATTGGAAATAAGTCCTTCATGGCCCAAGAGGCTATTCATGGTAAGATGTTTGCACATATAAGTTACTAAAGAGGCTTATTCCTGATAAACCCAGGATTGAAGTCTCCACGTGTTCGCGTTCAATCGATCAATTCGTGAAACCAGCCGTTAAAATGTTTCATCGAATATTCAGATGTAAACAAAGGATAATTAGACCACAAGAATCGGAGAAACTTCCATCTTTGTTATTTCCAGCTCTTGTAGTTGAATTTGTTTTCGCTCTTCGAGATCCGCACAGTACGAAGGTTCATTGCAACTGAGCTCGAATCGATCGATAGCCCCATCATGCTTTGCGAACCGTGTCCAACCACCACTTGTACGGAGTAATTTACGGAATAGTCTACGGAATATGTTTGTTTGGTTTTACCATACTTTTCTCAGAAGCGAATAACTATTAACGAAGACACGGCATTTAATGCCGAATTGGATATATTTTAATTAAAATTGCGAGATGTAAACCAATTACGATTCACATCGTAAACCGAGATTTGTATTTCTCACGCGACAAGACCATGTAACAACCGGAAATTTCTCTGACCTGTTAAATCCTTCTCGTTCTCACAGAAATGCCTGCCTGTTTTTATCAGTCAGGGCTGTTTTAGCAGTCGAGTCATACGCATCCTTGCACTGTACTTCTTCGAATGAGCTTCCTACTACGACATCAACCGAGAGGGAAAACGCTTTGCGTGTTCTCTGTGATATTAAGGTTTCTAAATGGTCCTCGACTAGAAAAAAGTCGCTTCCAAAAATAAGAAAAATTTGCCAATCTATGAAGACACTTTGGCCAACATGTACACTAGTGGCAAGCACGATTTTAGAAAGATGTAATATAAAGCACAAGTAGGTGATCGAATTGAGAAGTGACCCTGTTCCTACAACTGCAAAGAAAGTGAGAGCTGCAATGGCCGCAGCTGAAATTCGTGACGATGTGTGATAAGGGAGGGCTTGATCCGGCTATACTCAGAGGCGATCCTAAACTAGTGGATAGTGCTTTTCGCGCACTCTGATTGGCTACTCAAACTCGGGATAGTTTATGGTTCTGAGTGTGTAAAGACCTGCCCTCGTATTACCAGGGATAACCTGTCACGTTGGGTCATCTTTAATGTAAGGTATCTTCTTTCTCTCACTACTTTTTCCCAAGAACTATAAGCTACAGTGAACAACGTGCGGACTTCAAACTTGCTGCATGCTTTGCACGGTGTATTCACGCCCTATGCTATTATGTACTATCTATAACGGCCCTACGCCATTGCAGTCTTCATGGTCACGTAACAACGCGCATAACGTGAGAACTTAGCTCACAACATGACAGCGCTGAAAAGCGCAATGGGCACTTAGCACCGCTGGCCATTTTGAGCGTTTTTCAGCGATGTCGCACAATGACCAATCTCGTATCCAGAGCCCTCAGGCTTCTTGGTCAGAGGTGGTCGCCGGGAGACACTATGGGGGACACTCTGGGATACCCCAGAGTCTCTCCCGGCGACCACCCTCTGACCAAGTAGCCTGAGGACTATGGGTATGAGCCCTGGGGGGGGGGGGGTACTCCCGATTTCAAGTGACGGGGATGATCGAAGGATTTTTTTGGGTTTGAAATTTTCGATTCCGGGATTTTTTTGGGTAGGAGAATTTTGCAAGTATATTTTCTTGTGTGTGGCTCAATTTAAGTAGGGATTTTTTGGGGTATTCAAAACAATATCAAGATTCTTGGTAGTGCTGACTGCCTAGTTCATGTTATACCATGTAATCCTTTCTGGAAATTTTAAGGCTTGGAAATTCGGCATGGAATTTTTTGGGGCGTTAAGTTTTAGTCCAGGGATTTTTTTGGGTTTTGTTGGAAGCCCTAGGGATTTTTTGGGTTTTGATTTTTGCCCCCATTCGATCATCCCCGTCACTAGAAATCTGGAATACCCCCCCTGGGTGTATAATGATGCATAATGATGAGAACTTGGCACCAAATTTTATCACGTCCCCAACCCGTCCCCAGGTTCTTGTGAGCACTTCGCGAAGAGATGTTCACAGGTTCACTTAAGAAAAAAAATTTTTTACTAAA
Organism: Siderastrea radians; assembly: GCA_964017195.1. Lineage (NCBI taxonomy): Eukaryota > Metazoa > Cnidaria > Anthozoa > Scleractinia > Rhizangiidae > Siderastrea > Siderastrea radians. The sequence goes on along the minus strand of OZ024891.1, from coordinate 38,896,819 downwards.
AATAAACTAAAACACAAAAACGTTATTTTACAGAGAACATCAAAAATTACAACACCATTTCTTGATGGGAAGACAAATCTTGCTTGTCACTCTAAACCATAAGATAACAGTTCTACAGTTCACCTGGGTTAACTAGTATCGGTAAACTTATGTTCGACATATATTTTATGGTTGTAAAATGACCCAATTTGTTTCAAACGAACATATTGAATTGCAATTTTAAAAATTATATTACTAGAAATGTTGGTATATTATGATAAAGTTGAATTGCCCTATAAACAATTTATAGAGGCTGTGAAAGATTCTTGAAAAGACTACCTTTCCCTACCATACGAGGCTACAAGATACCTTGATTGCACTAAGCATAATTAGAGTTGGGCTATCGCTTTAACTATGACGGTATTTTTCGTAATGTAGGATGACACAAATCACTACTTTTGAAATACCATTAGAAAACTTTCGAAAAGATTTCCTTCTTTATGGTTTGGGGAACTTTTGTTCCCACGTTTAATGTTATATTTTAGCCGGTACCCCAGCTTTTTCTCCATACAGTCGATGTACACGCCCTCTTTGCGTTTGCTATTTTTCTTTCTGACCCACTTCATTCGTAGCCCTTTTCCGCCGTCTTTCTTGAACTCCTCCTTTAAAAACTTGTCAATCTTCAAGTTTTGATATTTATGTTGGCGAAGCCTAGTTCGCAAATGTATAGAATGACCCACATAGAGGTAGCGTACTTCTCCATTTCCTTTCCTGGCGCCTATGGTATAAATACCTTCAGCTTCGGGTACTTTGGGAAGATCGTCTTTGTAGGAACTCCATGGCTCATTGATAAGATGCTCACAGATATCGTAGGCCATCTAAGAAATAAACAAAAAGTCATCGTATTAAAGAAAACTTGATTAATTAAGATTCTGTGCACAATGTTTACATTTAAGGAAGCCAGTCTTGCGTGACTCTTCCAAGAAAACCAATATTGGGTTACTCTTACGAGGTCAATTTCCTAGAAAACTGTGCTTTTGATCTGCCTCGAGCACATAAACATGATTTTGAAAACATTGAGCTAATACCGGCCTTATAAGGATTCCTTTTTCGAAATCCTTGTTTTGCGTAGCCCCGAAATGCGTAGGGACACGCGGAAGCCTAGTCGGTACAGTAAATATGTGGATCAATCAATGGACATCATGTAATTCAACCGGGATAGCAAAGAAAATGTTTGCTCTACCGTTTAAATGTAGTTCAACGATCTTCAACTGCAGTTTAGCGCTCGGATCAGCCTTCAAGATCTAAAAGAAAATAAGTTAATAAACTCATTAACATTTTAATAGGCTTAATAAAATCGAATTCTGAGATATTAAATCAGTCTGTGGAGATAAAGTTCCAGGCGAGACATGGTGGCTGTTCTAGAGTATGGATTCACAGTGGTGAAAGCGCCGAGTTATATTCTCAAAACTGCAATAAATGTTTCAGTTTTTGTTAACATGCATCGGCGGCATGAGATCTAAAAATGCAGTTGCGCGAGTAACTTAATTATGCTCGCAAACGATTGTGTTTTCCAGATTTCACTAAGGTTACACATACTTGGACAATCAACAACATATCAGACAGATGGTTGAGGGTTCTCGAGGCGAAAGAAAGTCTGCTGAGACGGTTGGAAATCAAATCCAGATCTAGAAGTCCAGGACCTCTTCAAGTGAACTTTCGCTCTCAGTGATTTCACCTGTTTCATTTTTCTCTTTCTAAAGTTGTTTATCCCCGAGTCTCAGAAGAAGAGGCTTAATGCAGTTTGCCTGCTAAAATGTTATCGAGCAGAGAAAAGATTAAGAAAATAGCTTACCTCTTAGTGTCGATATACTCTAAAAGCGTTCACTTTCTCTGTGTAATAGCGATTTGAATTTACCGCGTCTGGTGCTATCTTATATAAATCCCACGACGTCATCGTTATTCTAGGGGATTCCCCGATTTCCATCCGATTGTTCTAGGGGATTCCCCGATTTCCATCCAATCATAAATTTTCTTTCTTAACTTCAAAGATCTGATTGGTCATCAGCCAAGAGGTATTTTCCCCTTTATTTATAAATATAATTGCGTTATCGAACAATAAAAGGTTTATTCCCCTGCAAAGAAAACTGCTTAATAAACAAATTTCTAGGATTATGATGCAATTTATTTTTTTTTTTCTGGAAACCTCTTTGGTTCAATCAAGCTAGGGAGTTTTCTCTCGGATATCGAAAGTGCTGGCAAAGCGCATATTTTCAGCATGATGCAATTATTTAATTACAGACCGAAAACAATCAATTTCGAAAAACACTGACGAAGAAGTTTCGAGTTTCCCGCTCTTTTCGAAAATGAAAATTAAAAGAAAGCCAGCGGATAATTCTACGTGCGACGGTAAACATGGAGTAATTTGTTTGTACATTTAACGGAAACGAAAAAGGTTCAGAAAGCGAAGACACGACCTGCATGCACAAAATTTACCTACGTTCCGTCTCTCAACATCGAAAAGCTCGATATAGTCAAAACACTTTCGTATTTCCCGCGAGACGAGGCCCATAACCAAACCTGGAAAGCCCTCTAGCCCAAGGCCTACTCGTTCAGTGAGAGCCTGCCTGTTTTTGGAATCATTAGTGGCTCACTGCTGGTAACGACCACCTTTCCACTAAGACATTTAGCGAGAGGGAACACGCTTTCGGTTTGTGTGCTCTCTACGATACCGAGATTTCTAAATAGTCCTCAATTTAAACAAATTCGCTTCGAAAAATACCAAAAGTTAGTGAATCAAAGAAGACACTTCGCCAGCATGTACACGAGTGGAAAACACGATTTCAACGAGAAGTTTAGTGGAGCTCGTGCGATCGATTTGAGAAGTGACACTGTTACTACCCCCACAAAGGAGACGAGAGCTGCAATGGCTGCATCTGAAGTTGGTAACGATGTTTACGGAGACGATCCTACAGTCAATGGTGAGGATATGAGTGTGTTATTGCTTTCACACATAAATTAGGCTGATTTTCAGGAGCTATTAAATCCGGAAAAAAATAATCTTAGGCTTACCTATTTATCTGCTTTAATACTCGTAGAGCTTCTCAGGTGAAAGGATGCCTCTTATAATACTCAGACTGAGGGAGAAGGCGAATGATTTTCGAATTGCATAGGCTTTATATAGCATTCAGTTTCTTTTATAGTAAGCTTATCTCCTACACAAAAAGCTGTCATGTACTGAACAACCAACAAGAATACTGTACCAGCTGTTGATACGAGTAGCATAATTAAGTATGGGGCTGTGGCGTTGTTGAAGTCTCGTTGACATTGCTTTGCGTAATTCCCAAATTATTTGACCTTCATCTGACCTTATTCATATTTACAATTCAGGGGCAAATGACAAGTACAAGAAACAATACTGGAATTATTTAAGGGTTACAATATGTCATTCTATCAAGAACTCTCGCACACCAATCCTAAAAAGCCAAGATTTTTAAAGGACCGTATGAAGCTAAACTGGAATTTCTGGAGGGGTGGGGGAGGTTTCAAGTCCAGAAAACAATTTGTGGGGCAGGTATGAGACCCTGTTAGGGAAATTTCCCATTGAAACAGCGATGTAAGACACTTGAGATGGCAACAACCGACACAAAGGTGGATTGAAACTGCACCAGGGACATGACTTCCTCCTCAAAACGTGAAACGAAGGGTTTTGAAATTCAGACTAGGGACATACCCCCCCTAAAAGGGCCTTGGGTGTGGTTATTTTCTGGAACAACACATTAGAAAGTGATATGCACATTCAAAATGCAGCAAGAGGTAGAACTAGGGTAGTTTTGTAAGTATGAGACCCTTTGTTCAGCAAAGTTAAGCATTTAGTTCTCACTGTTTTCATCAGCTCTGCAGACTAAAGCAGCAGGTTTAAGGTGGCTCCATACAGTTTCTCATCAGTTTCAACAGACAAATATACATAACTTTTTTGATGATTTTCAGGACATTGATTTACATTTCACTAGGGAAAAGCTACAAAAGCGACTAGCCTAGCCTTTATACTTTTCAAAAAAGTCACAATTTCTGGGCCCGGTCCGTTTCCATGGCAACCACTGATATAGTTGTTTGGCTCATTTTTTAAGCTTACCCAGTTTCTTTATGTCATTTCTTGGTTTTTACACGGTGAATTTTCGCTATTTTTGTTGTAAAGATGTTGTCGTTTGAGAAGTCTTAGCTGGCAAAGCTGTGAGAAATTTTGTACATAAGTTTTGCCAGAATAGTAAATTTCCGTTTTCAACGATTAATGCAGAAGTGCATGTACAAAAATTACTCTTACTTTAATATGACTGAAAAACACAAAAATCCTACAAATGTTCCAATTTTAAAAAAATTTCACCGAGTGGAACACGCGCAATTAGCGTTTGAAAATGCCTCAAAACCCACCTTTTTTCTTCACGCTACCAAAATAAAAATTCTTCAAGTTACGGGGTTGCGCATGCTCATGATTCCTTTTGCGTGGACGAGCGTGGACAGCACGCAGGTAAGCGGTAGAAAAGCTTTTCTAGAGCTTTTCTTTCAAAAGAACAACATTTTTCTGGACAACTGCTTTCCTTTACTGTAAAGGATCCATGTGACCAAAAAATTCGCAAAAATAAAGAAAGAAACGAACAAACAAACAAAAAGAAGAAAATTTATACCGATTCGCGATATAAAACTCGAACGAAGCCGCCACTTTATTGCCAGCAGCAAAAAATTTTGTTTAAAGTTTCCAGAACGCGGAATCATTAAACCACTTTCAGTTTCATTTTTACCATTAACTGATTACAACCGTTCTTCAAGAAAAAATCTAAAGCGGTCATGTTTGCTGTTAGAATATCTTTTGGTATGCTACCCGAGAAAAGCAGGGAAGCTGGTTTATTTTATTTTGTAAGCTCAATATTTTGTCTGCCGAGAGCCGCGTTGTTTCTTAGCGGCTACTTGCGTGTTTGTTAACTGCATGGAATAGCAAATAGTATATAAATACGCTTTCAATTTATATTTAAAGGCAGACGTTGGATAAAAGGGGACAAAAATGTCGACAAGAAATTATATGTTTTGAAAAAGACCACATTATTTTTCTGCAAGGTTCAACAAGTCAACAGAACGCCTGCGAAACGCCGACTGTTTTGGAACCGGCCGTCAACTCGATACTCATCATTTATTCGTTCACTGAATGCCCATGAATGCTGTCATTCTAGGCATAATTTTTCGAAAAAATAAAAATTGTATTTGAGCTGAGGAACAATTGAACTTTTTTCAATTTCGGTTTTAATGTAGACCACCGAGGTTTTTGAAGTCGCACCTTGTCAACACAAGGGAAACTTAGATCAAAAGCTACTGGTGACTGATAAATAGACACTGAAATATAAGTGTCCTTTTGAGTTTCAACTTTTATCAAAATTCAATTCAATGACGACTGTTATCTCGTTACAAGTGTGTAATCTATTCATCGCAAAATAAAATTCACAAGTCAGCTGTATTTTGCTGAAACCGTATGAGAACGGCCGTAGAGACAACTTACCCGACAAAATAACACGGCTTGTTAGAAAGGCAAAAACTAAAGCACTTTTTCAAAAAATTACTTACACTTAGGCTCGATCCAAACAAACTTAAGCTTCTCATCCCAGAGATTCTCGACAGCTGACCTGGACAGCACTGATAATTCAAGTTGAGAACGGAGAGAAGTTCTTCACGCATAATTCTTGAAGCGCGTAATAATTCGTGCAACGTATTCAGTCCTCTCTGTGTTGCTTGAACTTAAAGGTCGCAATCAATTCAGTCCTATAATCGTAGAACAATCGTAGGACTGCAACTGTCAGCTACAAGAGCGATTAAACTAAAGGCTTTTCATAATTTCACTCAGCTATGTGCTCGATAGGTTTTGAAAAGGTAAGCCATAAAGATGCCTCAATCAGACTTTGGAAAAGTTTGCCTGGGAGGTTGATTGGCACATGTCATCTGACTTGGACTGTTGCGCTCCTCGCGCGCGCGCTTGTACCAATTTAGTTCCCATTCCTCGCGCGCTGAAAAACTATATGGAGCCACCTTAACTGGGAAGGATGCTGCCTTGTTTGTCACCAGTGGAACCATGGGAAATTTGGTGTCAGGTATAAATTAAAGTGTTTTAGAATGTTGCTATTGAAATATACGTGAACATCATGATCATTTCAAAATAATAATGCATTCCCCATTCGATCTTCGTAACACCGAATCTTATAAACTAATTGCTAAGAGTATAGAAAAGACAAATTTTCTTGAATGGGCAGGTCTTCGACACTCTATATCGTCAAGGTTAAAAATACATGGAAATGAAAGTTATACTTTAAATAATGTGCACTTGAATTTGTCTTTCAAAACCGTGAACGGTGTTTTTAATACAACAAAGAAAAAATCCAAGGATTATTATGCTCTTCTAATTAGTAAAAAGCACTCTCTCCGTGCAATGGGCAAAAGTTGAAATGTGAATTCGATTTGTCTGATGACGAATTGAAACAAGCCTTTTCTCTGCCCCACTCCATCGCTTTTGAACCCTACATAAAGGCCTTTCAGTATAAAGTTTTGAATTCTATACTTTATACAAATTATAAATTACACAAGATAGGTTACGTTGAAGACAATACTTGCTCCTTTTGTAAACTTGAACCTGAAACACTGCACTATTTTCTTTTCTACTGCACTTATCTTCGATTATTTTGGGATGAATTTGAGTCTTATTACTTAAGCAGAACGAATCAGCCAGTACGCCTAACTTTGAAAGAAATCTGTATCGGAATAATAAGTTCAGAGTGTCCTTTATTGAACTATCTATTACCGTGGATAGGAAAATTGTACTTATGGGATTGCCAAAGGAGCAACAAACTTTCAGATATAGCAGGATTTAAAGTCAAAGTTGACATCAAATACCAGATAGAAAAATATGTATGCACAAAAAACAATAAATTGGCTAAATTCGTGTGGAAATGGAAAATATAACTTTGAAGTATAGGTACATTTATTGTAATTAGGTGTTATAAGTTGCTGATGTAAGTAGGCACTGCATTACTTAATTTAACAATCTGTCACTTTAAAGCCTACGGACTTGCAGGTGTGTGTGTGTGTTTACGATGTTTATCTGTTGCACAAGCTATGATGTATCTTTGCGGTGGTATAAACTAAGTGCTTTACTTATTTTTTTCTTTCATTTTTATTTACTTATTTATTTAATTATTTCTTTATATCTGTGTATAGTATAATTTGTATAATTTGAATTGTAAATGTTTTGTAAAAGCAAATAAACATCATTAAAAAAAGAATAGAAACTTTATTAACGTGTCAAAACTGTCTAGCAGGGGAAAAACCCCCTGCTAATTTTGTAGATGGCCGATGTAAAAAACAGTAAGATCTTGTTACGAAACAACTGGCAAGAGTCAATGGAGCATAGTTCAACTTTAAGAGTGAGTGGTAAAGAAGAAAATGCTTTCAAATACAAGCAATGAAAAACCTATATTTATATATAAAAAATTCGCGAGAAGAGAGACTGAAAAAAGAGATCAAACTTCATTGTTGATTAACGGAGAGAAACATTTTTCTGAAATAGAATATAAAACTCCCCTTGCAGAAATTAAAAAAAATACTAACAAACACACAAGCGAAAAAGCATCAACAACCACGAGATCTTTCGGTCCTTGGGACGCGGGTATTTGCTCTTTACGCTTGGGTTGCCATGCAGTGAAAACCAGGCTTATATCTCAAAATTTATGAAAAAGTACACGAACGTGCACGTGCCTGTACACAGGTTGAACTAACACCAGGCAGGTCCAGGCAATGTCGTTCAGAATTCTTTATTATTTCGTCAAGTCCTAGTTATGCAGTCTAAGTTAAACGAGGCACACCCATGTTAGCCAGAAATAAAAACTTTGTATAAAGACAACAAAATTTTGGCAGTGTCAGGTTTTATCCTCATTGACAGAAGGCCAGCTCAAGACATGCTTCAGCCAATGAACGCTCTATTTGAGATCCACTTTTCTGCCTTTTCTTGCGTTTGTGGACCCCAGCACTGTTTCCTGCACGTCGGTTGAGCAAGGGACGATATCCCTCCCTCTTGGTCAGACATTCGACGAACTTCCCTTCATTGTGCTTATGGTTCTTGTCAAGGACATATCTGATCTTAGGTGAAATATTCTGTTGAGTCAATGTGGCTATTGCTTCGTCAATGTCTTGCCGCTTTCCATTTAAATGTTCTCGCGATCTCCTCTTAAGGTTGTTTGTCTCTCCAACGTACAGAGAGATAGTTTTCTTGCTTCGTTTGTGACGTGCGCCAATTTGGTAAACACCTGCCTTTTTAGGTACGGTAGTGGCCACAAAGTCTCGATCATAGTTTTTCCACTGCTTCCGTCGTAACTTATCACAAATCTGTCCTTTCATCTGGGGAAATAACATTTCATCAGCATCATATTAGACGATGGAGTTTGTAAAAAATAGCTTTGTTCTTCTTCAATCGCTGCGTTCTGAAAAACTTGTCAGTGGGCCCCCACGGAAAACAATTAAACAAAACATTTTAAATGTCATTTTCGGCCATCTCGGATTGTTTCAGAGCTTTCAATAGCACTTAAGGGTTTTAAAATGTAATAAAGCTATTGAAACGAGGAATGATTACAAGGAAGTATTTCTGAGCATGTGGGCAATCTATGAATATCTTGACAACTCTTTTGTCGGGCATTACTTTAAGGCTGGTTGTGACGTGATAGCCGTTACCATGACAACCCTAAAAGTCCGCAAAAAGAACCCCCAAATTTTAGTTTGCGTCAATTATCCGAAAAACTAAGTAAGCGACCTACCCATTTTATTGCATTTTTAGAAAGCTCCCAAAGTTCTTTAACTTTTCTGACGGTATGGCAATAAGTTGTTCAGTGGAACTTAAGTTATGCCGGAAAAACCATTTTATCAATTACACAAAATCCACTGAATAACTTTCTTCCAAAAGCTTCTGTTTGAATTGGCACACTTGGGGTTACATGCATGGAAAAAATCAGGATGGGTCACCAAGCAAAATTTCGAGATAAACGCAAATGTTTCGTGCAAGTTTTATTTCCGGTTTTCGCGATTTTACGCGGCATTTAACTTCCGGTATTTTACGCGCGCGACTAATTAACAGAAATTTGGATTTACTCATCCTCGGAGACCCAGGGGCAGCTAGTTGGGACAACGGCATTTTCATGGGCGAAAAGAGCGGGAGAGCCCTGGGCACTTACTCTTACCGAACGAGTTCCAGAAGCGTTTGAAATCCCGCCTTCTGATTGGCCAGAAAAATATTTTTCTGGCCAATCAGCGAAGAGGAACAACCGGGCGACTCTCGTGTCTTCTTACACGAGGTTGTTTTCCTCATCGAACGCCGTGGTAGCGTGGCCCGTTCAACAGGAACATTTTTGAGGAGAGCTTCAGAAAAAAAATAAATAAATAATAAATAAACGAAGTCAAGGAAATCGCAAAATATAACGTGGCCGCAAGAAAACCAACACTCACAGGGAATTTTTCACGGCGGACTTATTGAAGGTATCGCAAATTTTTAGAGCGAGCGACCCCTTTCTCCAATGTAACTAATTATTTCTCCTTCTTCGTTGATCTTCGTCTGAAACTTTCCATCTCTGATGCTCGGGCTACGCAACTATGGGGCTGTTTACATGGAGGGAGGAAGACCCTAGCACTAGGAAGATCCTAGAAGGAGGAAACAAATTCTCGTTTGGTTTACATGCAGAAATTTCGGTTGGGGTGGTTGCTAGAAATCAAACAAAGCTGTCGGCCTTTAGCAGCTGAACGCCCGCCGCCGCCATATTTGTTTTTCTGTCCCTAGAACTAGGATCTTCCGAGCGAAGGTAGTTTACATGTTGCTAGGATCTTCCTAACGCTAGGATCTTCCTATCTCTCAGCTAGGAAGATCCTAGTGCTAGAAAGATCCTAGCCCTAGGGCCAAGTACAACATTATGCATGTAAACTGAATACAGAAAACATATGGCGCTAGGATGATCCGCCTTCTAGGATCTTCCTAGCGCTAAGATCTTCCTCCCTCCATGTGAACAGACCCTATGTTGATCGAACGTGTCATGTCACGTACCAGAGAGAACTAGTTCTCTCTAGTACGTGACATCACGTCGCATCGACTGTTAAGCAGAAAATCGCCCAGATCGGCCTCCAGAAGCTCGGAAAAGCAATAAAAACGCAGCAAACACATAGCAGGTAACGTTTTTCAAACTGTATTTCCATTTTAATGCATTTTCAGCGGAAAACCGCCGATTATTTTCCATCGAATTTCAGCTCCATACAAACACTCATATTACGCTTTGACTGTGGTTCCCACGCTCGATCGACATAGTTGCGTGGCCCGTGCATCGGAGATTCCCGTGGAAAGTTTCAAACGTAGTTCAACGAACAAGTAGAAATAATTAGTAACATCGTTTACTCGAGTAGCTATTAGCCTCATGCAACACTTGAGAAAGGGGAAGTCGCTAGCTCTAAAAATTTACGATACCTTCGATAAGTCCGCCGTGAAAAATCCCGGTGAGTGTTTGTTTTCTTGCGGCGACGTTATAGTTTGCGATTTCCTCGACTTCGTTTATTTATTATTTATTTATTTTTTCTGAAGCTCTCCTCAAAAATGCTCCCGTTGAACGAGCCACGCTGCTACGCCGTTCGATGAGGAAAACAACCTCGTGTAAGAAGACATGAGAGTCGCCCGGCTGTTCCTCTTCGCTGATTGGCCAGAAATATATTTTTCTGGCCAATCAGAAGGCGGGATTTCAAACGCTTCTGGAACTCGTCCGGTAAGAGTTAGTGCCCAGGGGCTCTCCCGCTCTTGTTGTAAACTTTTGCCCATGAAAATGCCGTTGTCCCGACTAGCTGCCCCTGGGTCTCCGAGGATGGGATTCACTCAGCTGACGCGTGATAAAGCGTAGCCCCGGAGTGCGTGGGCTACGTTCTGCTCATAAAAAATCGGTAGGGTAGGGACACGCGGAAGCCTAGTCGGTATAGTATATATTTGGGTCAATTAATGGACATCATATAAATCAGCAGGGATAGCAAAGAAGATGTTTGCTCGTACCGTGAAAATGTATTTCAACGATCTTCAACAGCAGTATAGCCCTCGGATCAGCCTTCAAGTTCTGAAAGAAAATAAGTTAATAAACTCATTAACATTTAGGCTTAACAAAATCGAATTCTGAGATATTATAAAATCAGTGGAGATAAAGTTCCAGCCGAGACATGGTGGCTGTTCTAGGGTATGAATTCAATGTGGTGTCAAGCGCCAAGTTATATTCTCAAAACTGCAATAAATGTGGCATAAGATCTAAAAATGCAGTAAAACTTGAAATTTTGCTGGGGCGTTCTAACAACGTACGCTCGCAAACAATTGTTTTCGAGATTCCACTGAGATTACACTCACAGGGCTCTCGAGGCGAGTGAAAGTGCTGAAACGGTTGGAATCAGTGCGAGCGGAAGTAAATACAGAATTTCTGAACTTTCGATTCGCTCTCGCCCATTTCACCCGTTCCATTTTTTTCTCTCGTTGATTATCTACCCCTTGAGTCCCAGAATAAGATGCAGCTTTTATAATTCAGTTTGCCTGCTAAAATGTTATCGAACAAGAAAAGATTAAGAAAATAACTTACCTCTTTGTGTCGATATAGTCTAAAAGCGTTCACTTTCTCTGTGTAATAGTGATTTGAATTTATCGCGTCTGGTGCTACCTTATATAGGTCCCACGACGTCATAGTTATTCTAGCCAAGAGGTATTTTCCCGTTTATTTATAAATAAATTGCGTCATCAAACAATAAAAGGTTTATTCCCCTGCAATGAAAACTGCTCAATAAACAAATTTCTAGGAGTATGATGCAATTTATTGTTTTTTTCTGGAAACCTCATTGGTTCGATCAAGCTAGGGAGTTTTCCCTCGGATATCGAAAGTGCTGGCAAAGCGCATATTTTCAGCATGATGCAATTATTTAATTACAAACCGAAAACGATCAATTTCTAGATACAATGACGAAGAAATTTTGTGTTTCCCGCTCTTTTCGAACATGGAGTAATTGTCTGAGTAATTTGTTTGTACATTTAACGGAAACGAAAAAGGTTCAAGGGGAGACCCCGAAGACACGACCTGCATGCACAAAATATACCTACATTCCGTCTCGCAACATCGAAGTTCGATGTTGCCAAAACACTTTCATATTTCCCGCGAGACGAGGCCCATAACCAAACCTGGAAAGCCCTCTTGGCCCAAGGCCTACTCTTACAGTGACAGCCTGCCTGTTTTTGGAATCATTAGTATCTCACTGCTAGTAATGATCAGCTTTCCACTAAGACATTTTGCGAGAGGGAACACGCTGTCGGTTTGTGTGTTCTCTACGATCCCGAGATTTCTAAATAGTCCTCGATTTAAAATAAATCGCTTGGAAAAATACGAAAAGTTCGCGAATCCACGAAGACAGTTCGCCAGCATGTACACCAGCGGAAAACACGATTTCAACGAGAAGCTAAAAGCTCATGTGATCGATTTGAGAAGTGACACTGTTACTACGCCCACAAAGGAGATGAGAGCTGCAATGGCTGCAGCTGAAGTTGGTGACGATGTTTACGGAGACGATCCTACAGTCAATGGTGAGGATATGAGTGTGTTGTGAGTGTGTTATATTCACACGTAAGTTAGGCTGATTCGAGCTAATAAATCCTGAAAAATTAATCTAAGACTTATCTATTTATCTGCTTTAATAATCTTAGAGCCTCTTAGGTGAAAGGGCGCCTTTTATAATACTCAGGCTCTTTAGGTGACAGAGAGAAGAAGGATGATTTTCGAATTGCCCAGGTTTTATTAAGCATTTAGTTTCTTTTATAGTAAGCTTTACTCCGACACAAAAAGCTGTCATGTACTGAACAACCAACAAGAACACTGTATTAGCTGTTGATACGAGTGGCATATAAGTATGGGGCTGTGGCATTGTTGAAGTATTGTTGACATTGCTTTCTTTATATTTACTGGAATTATTTAAAGGTTACAAAGTGTTATTTTTTCAAGAACTCTCTCACACCAATCTTGAAAACCCAAGATTTTTAAAGGAAAGTATGAAGTTAAACTGGAATTTCTGGAGGGGTGGGGAGGGTTCAAGCCCAAACAACAATTTGTGGGGTAGGTTTGGATATTTTCTGGAACAACACATCAGAAAGTGATATGCGCATTCAAAATGCTGCGAGAACTAGGGTAGAGAGGTGGCGTGGCTGAGTGGTTAGGGTGTTGGACTTCGAGTCTGCAGGTCCCGGGTCAAATCCCAGTCGGAGCACTTCATGGATTTGGTTCATGGCAGTCCCAAGTTGTGAAATCCTTTGGCTGCGCTTGTAAATAGTCAACCAGTTTGCCTCCTGCCAGTTGAGATTTTTAACCATGTTATGTTTCATTTGCAATATTTGTTTCAGTTGTTTGAGTGGCACGTCTGTAAACTAGCTGGTCTGTCGAAAGGCAGTACCGAGGATAGCTCAGTTGGCTGACCACAATAATCATCAATTTCAACTAGGGTAGTTTTGTATAAATGTAAATACGAGACCCTTTGTTCAGCAAAGTTTAACATTTAGTTAATAATAATAATAATAATAATAAATAAACATATTTATGCAGGATGACCATTTCAGTTATAAAAACTGCTATCAACATGGGTCCTGCATTAAAAATAAATAAATGAATAGTTAATAAAATAAAATATGAAAAACAGTTAAAAAGCTATATAAGAAATCTAAGAAAAGACATATAAAAAGCGATAAAAAGACTAAAGCAAGGTTCATATACAATTATTAAAAATATCGGCCCCTTTATAAAAAAACGCTCTTTTGGTCGATTCTAGTTTAACCCTTTCAATAACTAATTTGTTCTTATTCCTAATGTCATAATCATGAATATTATGTCTTTTTAGTTGAAAATATTCCGAGAAATAACTTGGGGCCGTTCCCTTGAGGCACTTTTCAACCAAGTTAACAATGTGATTTTCTCTTCTTCTCGTAAGAGTGTCCCAGCCAAGACTTGTAACCATCTGTTCCGTGGACAAATGGGCAGTATTCAAAACTATTCTACCACCACGCCTTTGTAGGCATTCCAGAACTTCTTCATTCCCTTTACCACATCCACGGAAAACAGCACCACAATAATCCAAAATAATCATCGATTTAAACAATCTGTTCACTGATTCAATTGTTAAAGATGGTCGTGAAAATGTTGTTTTCATCAGCTCTGCAGACTAAAGCAGCAGAATTAACTGGGAAGGATGCTGCCTTGTTTGTCACCAGTGGAGCCATGGGGAATTTGGTGTCAGGTATGAATTAAAGTGTTTTAGAATATTGTTAATGAAATATAAGTGAACTTCATGATCATTTAAAAGTAATAATCCATTTCCCATTTTCACAAAATTGTTTTAAAACAAAAGTTACTGAGTATGTACATGTATATCCCCATGCTCAATATTCTTTGGATTTGATAAAAGGCATGATGGTATTTTGGAGGGCATGGTATTTGCATCTGGGTATATATATATATTTTTTTTGGTATAGGATTTTGCTCAACAGGTATTTTTTGGTATTAAATTATGGCTACACTCACACCCCCGCATCAGTCTTTAATACAATTCCCCCACCCCCCCCCCCCCTTCCTGAGTGTATGCTGCCTTCTGTTTCCTCACTGAGTTGATTAACATTGACTAACCTGGAATCTTTCCAAACCTAACAGTGGATTTTACCCCATTCTCAAGGTATAATTTTTTCCAGTTGGCTAGCAGGACCATACTGCTTTGCATATAGAAATGTATGTCCTCCATTCATTTATCAATTAGTTGACTTAATTTAGGGTTAAACACTCATCTAAAGCATTTAATTTCAGGGCTAAGCATTTCTCTATATTATTTAGCTAGAACATGGTACTAATTCTTGCTGCAGAAGGTTAGCGTTCAGTTATTGTTACATAACAATAGTTGACAATTTAATAAGACTTGTCTTGATTCTTGGTGTAATTTGTGTAAAGAACCCTTGCCTTGCCATCTTTTGTAGCACATACCATATTCAAGAAAATTTCAAACATGATAGAAGGCTGAGCATGAAGCTTTTTAGAAAGTGTAGAGAAGTAGAATTTGGAACATCAGATGACAAATCCAGCTAGTGATAGAGTGTGGGACATGAAACCAGGACATCCAGTTTTCAGGTCCGATGCCCTAACCACTAGGCTACTGCACCAGATGCTTACAATTCAGCTGAAATTTTGTGAGACCCAAATTCATCACCCTTTACTAGCTATTGAATAAATAATGTCAGGACAACAGGTGACCAGTTCCACTAGTGGAAGGGTAAGAGATGTGAAACCAGGAGATCTGGATTACAAGTCCAGTGCCCTCCCCACTAGGCTACGTTGCCTAGCTCCCTTGAGAAATGTTTTTATCTTCATTTGCTTCAGTGATGGCACGCTGTCCTGGTCGAGGAGAAGAGATACTTGTAGGTGACATGGCTCATATTATACTGTGGGAACAAGGTGGAGTTGCACAGGTCATTACCGTCACTTAATTCTAGTAAAGACCAGGAAAATAGCCTTGATGTTATTTTATTCTCAATGGATGATGCAATTCAAGGTGAATCTGTTAAGTGAGTCACTCTTAATTGTTACTAATACATGTATTCCTACTCTAAATTATGTCATCTTTTTTCTTCTCACAGCAGAGAGAAAATTACTTATTTAAAATCTTCATGTCACAGTACAAGGACTGAATTACATGTTGTGATTAAAATTTACAATTATAGAGAGAGATAAAGAGAATGAAAGCATGTGCTCATAATTTCATTCACTGTTTTTGCTCCAAAGAAAGCGTATCCTAACTCCTATACCATGGTACATTTATCCTGTATACTGCCTAAAAAGTATCCCACATCTCTACATTGTTATTTCAGCCAGCTAGTTGTACCAAACTAATTTGCTCTACAGTAGAATTCTAAACTGTCAATGGAAACACAAAGCTGTTTGAGATATCAAAGTTTAGTTTGGTACAGCTTGCCCTTCGATTTGTGACAAGCATTATCAATAAATGACTTCAATCTGTAATCAACTATACTTCTTTAGCCTCTCTCAGTGACATTCTAACAGACACAGCATTCATGTTGAGCGGTTTTTTTTTTCAGATATTTTTTAATTTTAGTGTGAACATTTAGACAGACAGTCGACTTTTTCTGTTCTGATGTTTTTGCCGTGGTTAAATAAAGTTATCTCTTAGCCATTATCCATCCAGTTGTAAAGGAGTAAGTAACTGTCAGTAATAAGTGAAGCATGGGAAACTGTTCTTGGCTTAAGTTGTCAAGAAGCTGAATTTTTTGGAGATAAAGGTATCATGATTCAACTGTATAATAACTTTATTATTATTATTATTATTATTATTATTATTATTATTATTTTTATTATTATTATTATTATTATTATTATTATTATTATTATTATTATTATTTCATTTAATTTTCTTACAGCTAGCTGGAGTGCACCCACGGCAAGTGCGCACCAACCCTGATGGGACACTAGACTTGTTAGATATGGAGAATAAAGTCCGTTCTCAAGGTGATGCTCATCTACCAATCAGTCGCTTGATATGCATTGAACAGACTCACAATGGGACAGGAGGAAGGGTGCTGTCACTGGAGTACTTAAAAAAGGTAACACTGCTCTTGTAATGAAAGATAATTAAAAAGTCTTCACATGGATGCAGCTCATAGCTGCTGGAGCTAGACTCAGTTTTCTGTTAAGGACGTTCACGCAAAACACTTCTACAACAGTCAGATATTTTTCATACTTCTCCTACAGTCAGATAATGAGTTAACTATGTCAGAAGTACAAAAACATTGGGGGGTCACTGACTTCATTTTCGAAATAAAGCTTATGAAAAACTACCGTAATTTTGACAAATCGGTCCGCGTAACTCGACATGGCCTCAGTGGTTGTTAGTTTAAAAATAATAAAAATGATTCACTGTAGACCTACTTTCTGAGTCAAATTTGATTTAAGTGGGACTGTCAAGTAAATAACTTGAACCAGTGTCATCCTTTTGGCTAACTCAACCTTTTAGATGGGCTTTTGCCAACACTGTACAGCTAAAATAATAGCCGAATTCAATGATGCATGGGCAGAAAAGTTGAAAAAAATCAAACTTCCACCACACAGATTTTCTTCAATTTTTCATAAAACGTAGATAATCGAAAAGAAAGTGATCTATCAAAAGAAAATCTAGCGTCACCCGAACATTTAAGAGATTTAGACCCGTGCATAAATACTAAAATGCCCACCAGTGCTATATATCTCTACATTTGTTCAGCAGCACACACGCTCAATGCATGGTGTGGCATGCCATCGCTTTGCCAATTTAATCTCGTTCCCAGATCTCGTGGGTGGGCGAAGCCGAAGGCAAGATCTGGTCAAGTAAGAAAATTCGATTTTTTTGATTGGCTGTTTCAAAACATGGCTGTCACAGCACTAAAATTTGAACATGCGTTGCGAGGCTTCTCAGGGCCTCTAGGGAATTCAATGTCTGTTTTTATGCAAATTAGACATTGTGCATGCAATCATAATATATGCATTCTTGGGAAATTTCGTTGTTTACAGTCGGCCTCAAAAGTCAAGAAGATTTCTTCTCAGTTCTTCATAGCATTATAAAGCTATTTCTAACGAATAACGATGTTCCGCCTTAAGAATCCACCGTAAGAGTATTTACGTGACCTGATCAAATTTGCATAAAACCTAGACATGTCTAGTCATTGCATGTAGCCGCCAAATGAACACTTAATCAAACAGAATATTATTTACTGAACTGAGCTTTGATGATTGCCTTCTGCTTTATTCTTTAGTAAAATACTTTGCTAGATATCATTCCAGGAAAGACGAGATTGGTTAAGCATTCATTATTCATTTGGTTAAGCGTTGGTTATTCATTTGATTGCCATTTTCTTAGAATTGTCTCGTGCATGCGCTATTGACTTGCCTGCCACATTCCTGACAGGCAATCACGTGGTACAAATCGGATTTGACCAGATCTCGCCTTCGGCTTCGCCCACCCACGAGATCTGGGAACGAGATTATTGCCAATTGTGTGTGCAGTAAGGATACCCAGAAACAATTAATGCAAATGTCCTTAAAGGAATCCTAGTCAATCACAGGATAACCAGCATGAAGTGACCAGAGTATTACTACTGATCCCCCTTGGATAAGATGCTAGCCAATCACTAAATCCCCCCCCTCCCCAATCATGTTCTTAGGTTTTCGCTTATGTTTCCCTAACAGTTTACTGGTACCTATTTATACATCTGGGTAGGGAGACTGACAGAGACAATGTGCAGTTCCAGTAAATATCCATACCCACCCCAAGGATGGTCATTGGAAATTCTGAAGGGGAGGGGGATCTTAAAGGGCAAAATTCTTAAAGGAAAGTATGAAGCTAAACTGGAATTTCTAGGGGGGGGACGTACGAAAAACCATCCATGAGGGAGGTATGGATTTTTTATTTTTCTGGAACTACACAATGTGGAGGAAAGTTTCTCCTCTACGGATACAATGCGACATGATGAAGACACCAGCCTTGAACCACTGACACTCCAACCTTACAAACAGACGTCTGATCAACCACTACACCAATGCCAAGCCCTTTGAGAGGATTTTGACCAACCTGTTAATTAACTGTCATTTTGCTAGCTCAGGCATACCTTGCAAAATTTCTGAAGGTAACCTGTTAGGGAGTAACATGTCACAGTTAAACCCTTCCCCCTAAAGCAAACGGCCCATTTTGAATACCTTATTTTCCTCCAGGTGTTATCCATTTTCTTACCTCAGAAATGAACAGTTCAAAATTCCAAATCTAAACCACCTGAAACCACCTGTGTGCATGTTGGGGGTGGGGGGGGGGGTGTAAGACTTTCCTTACCAAATAAGAATGAGTTCAACTTAATTTGATTTTAGTTTCATTCATTTTTCAGGTCAAAGAGCTGGCCACAAAACATGGTTTGAAAGTACACATGGATGGAGCAAGGTTGTTCAATGCTTCCACAGCTCTTGGTGTCCCTGTTGCACAGATCACGCAGCATGTTGATTCAGTCACCTTCTGCCTTTCAAAGGTAATGAACTTAATATTATAGATGTGATGGCTGATCTCTGGTTTTCTGGTTTGATTGTGCAATTGGTTTCATTAAGTCACCCAGCCTTTGCACGCCTTCTTTTGGCTGTTGAGTCCTTGAGTCCAGTGTGCTTAAAGTAGACCCTATTGCACTTGGGACAAACAAGGGCTTGAATAATTATTTGTTGACATTGGGCAAATATAATGCATCTTTGCAAAGGCCTTTCGTAGGTTGTTTATTCAGTGTATGTACCCTGAAGATTCTATTGGGTGTCTATTCAGTGTATAAAACCTTAGGGTAATAATAATAATAATAATAATAATAATAATAATAATAATTAGATTTTAGATTCTAGATTTTAGTATTTCTTTATTTCGTAAGTACCTCTTAGTTACAAACATTATTATTTTTTTTTATTTTTTTTTTTTACTCCAAGGCTCACAGGTTACCCTATGCGCCCTGTGTAGCTAGTTTAGCTTTTAGCATACAGACGTGAATTCTGCTATAATAATAATTACTAAAATTACTAACAATTCACTGGTACCCACTTACGGCCCTGGCTGGAGAGAAAGACTGAGACAATCGCAAACAAAGTTTCTTGTCTTTAGCCAGTGGCCACTAAGCAATTTTATACGCGCTTCGTAATGAAATGGATCACCAGCAATCACTGGCAATTTCTGCAAGAACGGGCCCAATGAGCAATTTCCGACGACTTTTCCTGAATTGCCGGCAAATATAACAGGCTTAATCACCCATATTTGATATTGCCAGATATTGGCATTTTCAATGTTACGACGATCAAAATCGCTGGAGAGAATTACCATTACAGAGCAGGGAAAATTGGCGACTTTTGTCGATAGCCATGATGAGCATATAAAATTGCTTAGTGTGTCGCTTGCTTTAGAAAACAACATGATTGCATTGGCTAACCACTACAGCTCTGCACCTCCAAAATAATTACCGTGTGGCACTAAATTTTTGCAGGTTCTAATTTTTGCGGTTTTTTTTCACCATCCACAAAAAAAAGTTCCCGCAAAAATTTTCTCCGCAAAAATTTACTCCACTGCATGTTTAAATTATAGACAAACATCGACTTTTACATGTCATGTAAAATCATGTTGATGGCCGTCTCTTTCGTATAGATACAAAACGAAATAAAAATAATAAACATTCAGAAATAAAATGATGAAATTGTAGTCGGTACACTACAGTATGTAGCTGTTAGTATATGTAATCGCATGAGGCCGAGTAGAATTAAGGATAAATTTTCACGCGTATTTTCAAAGTTTTCACAAAATTGCCCGAGTCGCGTAGCGACGAGGGCAATTTGTGAAAACTTTGAAAAGACAAGTGAAAATTTATCCTTAATTCTACGAGGGCTCAATGCGATTACTTGTTTATAACATAGAGGGCAAAATTTTCTGAAAACTTTTCATTGCACGTCGAAACACAATCCGCCGCCGGTGTCCTAGCCGATTTTGTCCCCCCTGGATTTTGTCCCCCCGGACCAAATCCGCTAGCGGATATTGTCCCCCGGACAATATCCGCTAGCCGATATTGACCCCCGGGAGACAATATTCGCTAGCGGATTTTGTCCCCCCTTCGCGAATTTTGTCCCCCCGTCAAAAGTGATCATACTTCGCTATCGTACTCCTGGAGTCGTAAACGAATAAAAGAAAAGACGATTAAATGTGAATACGAATATTTCATGAACATTGAAAAGACGAAATAGACAAGGTAAGTCTCGGTGTTTACCAAACACCGCATTGGAAAAGCTATGTTTTTCTCAACACGGCCCGAAGCAACGTTTTCCAATCGAAAATCAAGTGTCATTTTTGTTGATCCTAGGCTAAAGTGCAGAACCAAATTTACAATTGCTTTTTTTTGTTAGTTTGTTGTATACGTCTGAAATTAAATAAATCAACTTTGTTTTACGAGGGTTGCACATAACTTTCGACTAATAAACAATGTTCGGCTAACAAGTCCCAGTGTCAAGTTTGTTTATTAGAATAAATGTTCGGTTGAGTGAATTTACAAAAACCTGAAAAGATACAGGACAATAAGATTACTGGACTCTAATTAATTTTTCGCTTGCCGATAAAACAAAGAGCAGTTTTCTCGACTTTTACTCTAGACAATAGATTTCTTTTAAATAGCTTCCGACATTAAACAGTTTTTCGCTTGCCGATAAAACAAAGAGCAGTTTTCTCGACTTTTACTCTAGACAATAGATTTCTTTTAAATAGCTTCCGACATTAAACAGTTTTTCGCTTGCCGATAAAACAAAGAGCAGTTTTCTCGACTTTTGCAGCGTAAGAAGTGTTTTTTGTTGCATAAGCTTTGTTAAAAGTTGTAAACTTGAAATAAAAAGATTTTCACAAAAAGCGCAAACGCGAGTTTTATCCCTTCTTTGAATTAGTTGTGAAACTAGAGTAAATACGCGTTCACGGTATGATAATTATTCTTATAACGAAAGTGTAAAAACACATTTACTGTTGTGTGTTTAATATTCTCTCGTTGTCTTTAGTTTCAAATTAAATAAAGTTGCTAACAGCGCGTTTTTTTTTTCTAGTTTACTCCACTTTGAACAAATTATCATTATGGAGTAATCAATAGTTACTGCATGGACAATTACTCGCTCAAAAAGACTAATTACATTGTCTTTTTGTTTACATTTCACAACTTTTTTTAAAAGAGATTCCGCGACTTCGTTAAAAAGTTTTTTTTGTAGCAGTTCCGATAAAGCAAGTTTGTCGGCTATTCAGTAGCTGCCTGCGCAAGCGTGTAGACAGTGGTTAGAAAAAGGGGTTCGCCTAAAGCGCAAAAATGAAGTTAACTGTTACAGTTAAAAAGCAAGTTAAACAAGTAAAAAATACGCTTACCGCGTATTTTACTGATTTGATAATTCATTTTGACTGACTTGATAATTCATTTTTATTTTGACTTCATCATTCATTTTGTAAACCATTTTTTAAAGTCCGCCTTCCGAATTTCGAACGGTTATCCTCATCAACCGAAATTCTGCAAAATTTGATAACAATAGTTTATTAAAAGTAAATGCTCTTTTTAAAAAGTTATAGCCTGCGAATAACATTTGCTTGTTTGTTAATTTTTCTGAATAACTGAGCGAGGCGTTAGTGGAACGTGTGATAGCGATTGTGTTATTGTTAATACGTCCTTCACAATGAAGTTTCAGCTCCGCCTACAACAAACAGTTTTATCTGGACTGTTTCTATTGTTTTACTTTATCTGGACTGCATCTATTGTTTGCGTTATGTATAAAAAGGGTCACTATTTCTGCTAAAATTAACATTAGTCTCGTGCTTCCTTACTGTGAGCCATGGCGGAAACGAAAGCGTACAATGAAGTATTCTACTATCTTCGCGATAACCAGTATCCCGATGATTTTACTAAAGACCAAAAACGGATTATACGTAGAAAAGCGCAAAACTTCGTCTTGGACGATGGTGCGTTGTTTTTTGTTGGTAAAAAGAACAGCCAACCAAAGAGATGGGTCCACAACACAGACGAGCAAGAGAAAATCCTGAAAGCTTGTCATTATGACAAACTTGCCGGGCACTTTGGCCGTGACAAGACACGAGAAAAGGTTTGTACAAAATTCATCCATGCAATGATGTTTGTCTAGAATTTTGATATTGTGTTGAAAATTATGTTTATTTATTTAGTTTAATTTATCTGTTAATAACTTTTATGCTCTTGTCCTTCTCTCAGGTTACATCCCGCTATTACTGGACTGGAGTAAGCGAAGACTGCGATGAAACAGTCAAGCATTGTGATGTTTGCCAGCGTACTTCGAACAAATTCAACAAGCCGTCAGCCCAGCTCCATCCCATTGCAGTACAGGACACTGTATGGCATCGAATTGGCATTGATCTTGTGGGACCCCTACCCGAGACGTCCCGTGGCAACAAGTACCTTATCACCTGTACCTGTTATTTTAGCAAGTGGCCAGAGGCAGCTCCTCTTGAAAGCAAATCGGCAGAAGGTAAGCGATTTCCGATGTTAGCTTTGTCTTTCATAGGGTGAAATATATTCATTGAAAATGATTTCAAAGTAGTTGATTTAAAAGTCACTTACGAAAAAAAAATGATGTTTATGAAAACTGTTTGCACTATCTTGAGTTCGCTCCTTTCAAGTTTACTAGAGTAATTTTGTTATTCAACGGCTCGACAAAGCCGAAATAATAAATACGAAAAAAAAAATAAAACCTGGACGTAAACTAATTGTAGCGAACTCATAATGGTGGGAAACCTCTAAAGCTACTATGGAATATATATTTTAAGTCCGCTTAAGGTTTGAGCAATAACTGCGCAAAATTTTATTATCAAAAATCTACTCATAGCACAGTAACGTTTTGTACACTGTAATTGAACCATTTAAACCATTTTTCTTGCGCGGGGTAAGCTTGAGAACTGAAATTTCGATAGGTGTGTTTCATGCTATGAGGTCTTTTTGTTAACTTAATTTGTTGCCTTTATTGCTTGAATATTCAGCGGAAACCTATGCATCGACTTATTTAGTACATGTAAAAATCAAGAAAGGTACTGATCAGTATTTGACTTAACTTAGCTATTTCAAAGAAACGTCAATTAAACGCAGTAACATTACGTATCGGAAGGAGTGTTTTACGGACACTAGTTTGCGCGTTAGATTATTTTAAAATTTTTACTGCGAAAAGCTACTGAATTACTTGTGTCAGAATTGGTCAGAAATGCCAAAAAAGTAGGAGTCAACGACTTCGTTTCAGAGATAAAGCGTGAGTAGAAGTGCGTCTGTTTCGTAAATAATTCCTTGATAAATCAAACACTTAAAAAATTCTATTTTAGCGATATTCTGTGTTTAATGAGTCTTTACAGTGCGACGCGCGTTACCCTGGCCACCCAACAAACTTTTCTACAAGTGCGCACTCACAATATTATTATTTGTTTGACGAACACACCTCCTTGCAAAGTTGAATACGATCAAATAGATATAGTTACATCGATTTATCAACAACACGCAGTGAAAATGTAAAATATTACAAGATGACACTTGTGAAAAAGTTTGTTGGGTGGCCACGGTAAGGCGCGTCGCACTGGGGTTATACTAAAAAACGTTGCGTCAAATTGTAGCAAGACACTGACTACAAAAAATCCCTCATTGAAAACAAATCGGGCTCCTAGGCTAATTTTTTAAAAAATATTCATTGGCCCTGTAGGTGTGGCGGATTTTCTGTACGACCTGATAACCAGATACGGAGTAGCAGAAATAGTGATGTCTGACCAGGGTCGGGAATTCGTTAACCGGGTTAACGAGGAGCTGTTTAAGAATTTAGAATTTGTTTCATGTCGACGTTGCTTAAGACTGAGAGAGTAATTTTTGAAAAAATCATTTTAGAGCGATTATTAAAGCCGCAACTCAAACAAGCTTAAGATTAACGTTTTCGATTCATTGCTAACAGGAACCGTAGTTAGACGCTGTGTTTAGTCAGGTCTTTTGTTTACGACAAGCTTTGCAATGAATTATAGTAAATTTCTGAAATAACTTAGAGACCAGCATAGAACGCAAAATTGCATCGCTATTATAAGAAGTGACTATATTTACTATAATAAATATGGCAGAATTATAACACGTTTTGTGTTGTCATTCGAGGGAACGTTGCAAAAAAGTTTGCAAATGGAAAGTTTACTGAGTAAGAGGGAAACAAAGCTTAAATAACAATTGTTGAGGGGGGGACAAATTCGGCGAAGGGGGGACAATATCGGCTAGCGGATATTGTCCGGGGGGACAATATCCGCTAGCGGATTTGGTCCGGGGGGACAAAATCGGCGGGGGGACAAAATCCGCTGTGACACCGGCACTCAGAATAAACAATTTCCACACAAGCAGTTTATTAAACTGCTACTCAGCGTCCAAAACAAAAAAAGAAACTGTATTTTATGCATATGTTCATCTTTTGAGATAATTACAATTCTAGTTCATTGACAAACTCACACTCAAAACTCAAACTAAGTAAATTTATTTAAGCTTACCTGAGTTGCGAAGCGACCTCTCGCTCGCTGAATTAACCAAGGCTTTCGATAGTTTTAGAACAAATAACCATTTGCTGTTTCCCGTAAAACGTTCAGGTTCACCTTCTGGAATTTCTCTTCGAACTATCAGCCGATTACCATACCATTTTTGCCAACCAACTCGGCTAAATTTAAACTCTGAAACTATATTCTTGTGTTGAACAACTCAAATCCAATTCAAAATCTGCTTTTCGTTCAAGACGCTTACAAAATGCAAATGGCGCGCTCTCGCGCTTAGCCAATCAAATGCGAGTATTTTCGGCGCTTGCCCAATCAGGAGTCAGTAATTTTGCCCTCGTTGGAAAGAAAATTAAGAAAAAATGCCCCCTGTCTCAACCAATCAGCAATCAGTAATTTTGCCCTCTATGTTATAAAAAGCTTTAAAGGTTTTAAAGAAAAGGATCTCCTGAAGGTACTCCATTGATTAACTGAAAGCGTGTTAAACATCTGCATGTCGCTCACCCAGGAGCCCACGTTCACCTGCATTTGATGACCTTTTATTGTTTTTACTCAAAAAACGAGAATGTTATAATTCTGAATTGAAGGCGACTTCCTGACAATCGCAAAAATTTATTCCCAGCAAGAAGAACCAGCTTTTCCCAATCGCAAAAATTAGTTCCCTCAAAACACAAAAAATCGCCCATTCGCAAAATTAAACTCCCGTAAAAATTTAGTGCTACACGGTAGTAGGAAAAGTTCTCCCCGTAGCTAATGATGATACTTGCACCACACTGACACAAGACAGGATACAGATATTGAATTTCTGTCTTATATTCTGTTGTGTTTAGATGGACTGCTCTAAGGTGATTGTTGTGTTCTCCTATTTCAAACAGATGTTGGCAGCACAGAAAAGTTCTCGGGGGTGGTATGCGTCAGGCTGGGGTGTTAGCAGCAGCAGGGATTTATGCATTGGATAACATAGCACCGAAACTACATCAAGACCACGCTAATGCACAGATTTTAGCAAAAGGTTAGCAGTTATATCTTAATACTGTGGCGAGTTACTAGCAGCCTTGAAAACTATAGACTGAATAAATCAGAGCAAGTTAAACTAAAAAGGAAATAAAGGTTATACAAAGCATGTTGCTCTTTCTCTTAACTATTACTACAAGGTATGGCTCTAACTTTTGAGTCTGGTGTGACCACTCAAATGAAGGCTCTGTCCTCCTAAAGCTCTGTCCTCCTATTGTTCAAGATCCTACTAATCACGTATAAAGCTCTGCATGGCCTAGCACCTAATTACATCACAGCACTCATTACTGTCATACCTTTGTCTCGCTACAACTTAAGATCTGACGGCGAACTTTTCCTCCAGCAACCAACGATTTTAATCGTTAAAAGAGTTTTAAAAGAGTTCAGCGCCGTTGGGGGACCGCTCATTCGCACTGGCAGCACCCATGCTACGGAATGAGCTTCCCACGGAGATACGCCATGCAAACTCAATTTTAACCTTTAAGAAACTCCTTAAGACCTTTTTATTTAAAAAAGCATTTTATTAGTTTAATTAATTTATTAGCATTAAGCAATAACCATTGTAAATTTAAGAGATAAGTATTTTTAATTATTGTAAATTTATATGTAATGTTTATTTGTATTATTGTTATGCGCGGGTGAGTATTTCCGTATGGAACCCGCACAATACAAATATTAAGTTTATTATTATTAATTTATTATTAAATTTATTAGTGATGGATTTACCGAAGTCAAAAAGGGAGAGGCGAGGAATGAAAGTGTGTTAGAACCTAAAACAATTCGGCTCTCTGAGCCCTATTTCTAGGACAAAAATGGCGTCCTCCCCGAGACCGGCCACTGGTAACATTATAGTTTATTGTGTTTTTACAAGGCTTGTTTCCACAGTTGCAAAAGTCTTATTTATTCCGTTGTTCCTTCTCTTAATTTTTACTCTAACAACAAACGAATTAAAACAGTGGCAATGACGTACTAATTGTGCTGTACAAGGTACGGCTCTAACTTTTGAGTCTGGATTTTACAAATCCTAAAGGTCGACCACTCAAATGAAAGCTATTTGCACAGTACGTTTCTATATTATTTGTATATTAATTTAATACTTTTATATTGGTACTATACTGGTGTGCTGTACAAGGTGATTCAAACGTTTTCGCCTGTGCGCCAATTCCTCAAGTGTGGAAGTTTATGATACTGATTTTTTTTTTTTTTTTTTTTGCGCTGGAAACGTTCAGGACTCCATTAATAACAGTGCTCTTGCACTGAAGGGTTATCCTGTTAAAATATTGGCTTATTATTATTATTATTATTATTATTATTATTATTATTATTATTATTATTATTATTATTATTTTGATTGCATAAACGAAGCTTATACAGGATTTAAGAAAGGCGTGGTGTAAACTTAGGTCAGAACGATTAGCACAATTGCTAGACTCTGTATAGGTGTGGCCATTGTGGTGTGTGGTTCGTCCAAGTTCTAATAATACAATTTTAACCTCCTTGGACGTGGCTGAAAGGGGTTCTGTCACGAGGATTTTGCTGTTTTAGGTCAATTCTGTGCTAAAATCATAACCTACTGCCTTTACTCATACACAAAAGTAAAACTACGAGGAAGATATCAAGTGAATTTTATCAGAGAGAGCTAACCATAATATTTTTTGGGGTGATTTTTGAGAACATAGCATCAAAACTTGAAAAAATTAGGCCAATTTTTTCAAGTTTCAATCCACTTCCATCCTTGCCATCGGTAGCAACAGACGACAGGAAACAGTTTCAGTGCCGTAAAATAGTCTTCAATAACAAATCTAGACCATTATCTCTGGAATTCAATTGATGCCGAGACACTTTTTAGCTTTTTAAAAAGATACTTAAGGATCCTTAAGTTGCGTGACATAACCCCAGTATCATCCTTGATTTATTCGCCAAAAAGGTATGACTTCTTTTCAGCAGTCATCCCTGAGATTAAAAAAAAAACAGTTTGGCCTTGCCTATTATCACTCAGAATAAAAGTCTTGAATTAAGGTACACGTTTTAAAACACCTTCAACCTGTTTTCTTTCTCGACAGGAATTCATAGCATGGAAGATCTTGGCTTGGAGATTGATCTTGAAAGTGTTGAAACTAACATGGTTTACTTCAATGTCAACCACGAGAGAGTCTCAGCCAACGAGCTTGTGAGACGAATGCTAGAGATCACAGACAGTGATCCGGCGGACATAAGAGTGGCAGTTAGAATGCTAACAGCTGGAACAAATCGAATAAGACTTGTACTTCATCATCAAGTCAGTCAAGATGACGTTCACAAGACATTACAAAAAATTAGATTCATTTTAACTTCCTAAATTACATTGTACGAAGACAGTGTAACTGCAGAATACTCTGCTACTTCGAAGCTGCACCCCCCAAAAAACCTGGATTCGCAGCTACGCATTCATTCGTTTCTTAATAATAATAATTTTCATTTTAATCCTGCTTGCAGCCCTCTGTAATCACTTAGCTAACAACAGAGACCTACTAAGAAGGGTTGGAACCCCTTCATTGGAAAAGAGTCAACATGGCTTCAATTTTACGAGAGTTCCTCATGGATTTTCTAGTTCGACTTCCAATCTGGTCATCCATACTTCACATGGTTTCTTCTATGCTAATGAGAGCTTTTTGTTCCCGTTGACTAACTGCATAAATTTCAAAGTTTATCAGTGAATTCCATCGTGGTGAATTCCATCGTGGTGAATTCCATCATGTTCTACACGGCTACAGGACTACGTGGCAACGGGGCTACGCGACTACTACGCCGCTAAGTAGCTAAGTGGCTACGGGACTACGGGGCTACGTGGCCACGCGGCTACGTGGCTACGCGGCTACGTGGCTACGCGGCTACGCGGCTACGTGGCTACGCTGCTGCATGGCTACGTTGCTACGCGGCCACACTGCTGCGGAGATGGTAACCGGGTAGCCACTGTTTTAGGGGTATAGCTTCGAAATGTCAATGTATTTAGCAGTTAAGCCAAACATTGCATATTTATACAATTGCAGTGGTACCCTGCCCTGTAATCACCACTTTAGTGCGACCGCCTCGTTTTTTACGAATACGGTGTGAACGCAACCTAGTACCCAGGCGTTCTCTTCTAGCTTACATGACTTGGCGCGAAATTTCGTGACGTCTCATTCGGTGACGTCACGTCACGACGATATTTCTTCCTCTGTTGTTTGTCTTTTACGCCACCTTCCTTTCTGAAGGCCATCATAATTTGTACCCTACCCTTTGAATACGAGCTGACTTTTATGCCCCAGTGGTTGCCGTTGTAATAAAGGGCCAGTGTTCCCAGTAAAATCACTACGGCGCCCTCAAAATTGGTCGTCACCTGTCTACTTAAGGGAGACACAATTTTGGATTTATCAACTGAGTTGACAAGGTAAATTGGCCACCGTAAAGAGATTGAAAGCTGACGTTTCGAGTGTTAGCCCTTCGTCAGAGCGAATCAAGGAATTCTGGGTTGCACTTCGTTTATATGGAGAGTGGTGGAGCTACGCTGTTGGTAGGAACATGGCAACGTGAAAAACAAGAATAACTCTCATCGGAAAGCTAATCGATTCATCGATAATACTCGGTAGTACTCGATATTTTTCGATTGATTAGTAAATTTAATCGATTGAAATAGATAATCATCAATTTTTTTGTCACATGGATGAAAGTTGATTAAAAAACGTGAGCCATACTTTAAATTCGATCTCCTCAGAAAAATCATGAAAGCTGTTCCTGAGGGGGATGTCAAAACTTACCCTCGAGCTTACCTTCGAATCGACTTTGAAGATTAAAAACGATGTAAGTTCTTTCTGTAATGCAGATGGAAGGCAATGTAATGCAGATGTCAGGATCTGTAATGCAGATGTCAGGATCTGTAATGCATCTGTAATGCAGATGTCAGGATCACTGACAGGCAATATTCCAGTCCAGCAGTCCTATGGCGCTGTACTCTGTGCTCATCCGTCCATGCCGTACTCACGAGAATTGAACATAAGCCACGCACCTCTTCGGAACCTGTAATTTTATTGGCTTCCTATATCACGCACCTCTATTGTTTTAAGGGCTAGGGTCATTGTTTTATTGTTTGTTCTTTTGTCTTCTCAGCCAATCCTGTTAAGCCTTCCGATAGGTGCGTACCGAATTGAATATCGCCAACTAATGTACAAAGCGAAGGAAATTTTACGCGCATTTGTATTCGAGAATCGTAAAAATATCCAGAGTCTCTGCCTAAATTAAAAGTGAAAGAAAGCTAAGAATTTCAAGCGCTAATGTGGGGAGACACGCATGACGGCATAACGCGGAGGGCTTGTTTAGATTTGTAGGCCTCTTATGTTCATCCTGTAGTCAATCTTCAATAAAGTGTTAAGGGGATGTTAACTGGATATATGTGGGCTGCTGTTTATTAGTTCTAGTGAGTTGTGATTCATTCTAGGGAGGATCAACCAGACGCTGAAACTGAACACTTTACGAAAGTGAATATACTTCGTCCATTTTTTTCCGATAATTGTCGAACAAATCGATAAAATCGATAGCCAATTACAAAAAGCGATAATCACAAGAAAGCGAGCGATCGATTTCTATCGATTTCCAATATTAATCGATTGATTAGTATCGATTACGATCGATTACCATCGATTTTTATCGAGTATCGAAAATATCGATTAGGTACGTCCTGAGTCCTTCTTCTTTTGTACCTCTTCTGTGTCGTGTATTTGGCCGTTTCAGCTCGATTGCAGCGGTCTTAGGCCCCGTCCACACTAATCCGGATAACACTGAAAACGGTGTCACACCGAAAAGGGAGAAAATGTTTTATGTCCACACAATCGCTTTCGTGTCCTTTTTTTTTTTCTACGCTGAAACGCAAAGTCGGCCCTTGAAACGATAAAATTGTGGTGGTTGACGCAGACGTTCGCCGAATATCAAAAGGGAGTAGCCTGTGAACAGCCTGTGAACGGTGGAAAAAATATCACGAAAAAAAATGCGAGCCGACCACGGACTGCGAAAGCTGTCAACAATAAGCAATCTGACCAATCAGGCCATGATTTAAGAATCTGGTCTGTCATGGAATGGCTTCTCTCTTCCCCAGTCCGCGCTCGGCTCGCTTCGCTTGCTGGTTTTTTGCAGGTTATTTTCCCCATCCCGGAGCCTGTTCACAGGCTAAAAAGGGAACTCTTGACATCCTATAAAAAATGCGTTTTCAAATTGAACCGGATAAGTGTGAACGAGGACGCCTTAGTTTCGCTGTTGTCCTCTCCCTAAAAAATATATAGAAAGAGGAATCAAAAACAGCGAAATTAACCGACTGGAATCGCCCTTGAATCGGCTAAATGCACCACAGGCAAACATTACCAATAGATCACCGAGGCAAGATGCGACATTTTTGTTGTATTTTTCTTCTTGATTTTTAAATCCCACAAAACGTTTGTTACAACACCCGTACAAATCCTTTTATACGCTGTTAAGCAGCCAGTATAATCATCGCGACACTCAAATTACGTGACGCTGGCGGTTATATTACAAATGTCAGACAGAAGGTCAGATAAACACTCGTAGAGCTTGGGGAACTTTGTGCCAGAACAGGGACAAAATTCTCAAGTTCGTCCAATGGCCGGTCGAAGATGCTGCGAACAAAAATGTACTTTGACTATACTTAATTCCTTTCTTTTTTCCCACATGCTGACACAGAATGACCTGTGATACACGAAACGTTTCCCAGACGGAGATTCTCGCAATCTGGCCTTCATATTGGATTGTTGCAAATATCGGTGACGTCACCACGCAAAAGTAGAATCCAAGCCTAAACGAGCCGGAAACGCACATGCCGGCTGGGTTGTATTCATCGCGAAACCGAAAGACTGGTTGCATCTATTGTTGGCTCTTAAAGAGAGAAAAGTACCTCACCGTTCCCAAGACGTTCGCCCAACGTTCAGCATTATTAAGATGCCCAATAGCGCTGCTGCAGGGGCAGTTGACAGTAAGCGAATAGAAAGCCCCACTTCGACGACTGTCCCTGTAATTGATTTTAGAAGCGACACCGTTACGGTTCCGACCGCTGAGATGAGGAAAGCAATCGCTTCTGCTGTCGTCGGTAATGATGTCTTTGGCGAGGACCCGACAGTGAACGGTAAATTCACTCCTTTTACCCTTGTAGTTGCAAAAGTTTGTACGTTTAAAAGGGATTCGCAAACACAAAATCACAATTTTAATTTGTCCAAATATGCCAGTATGAGTTGCATCCCGGGCACCGGGCCCGTGTGTGCTCCCAGCTGAGTACAACAAGGACAGTATGTGTGCCGAAGTCTCGGAGGCCTATAATTTCCGACTTTCTTCTTCGTAAGCTGTACACAACTGCATAAAATGATAAAAAAAAACTCAACGACACCCTTCGATAAAATGCTAATCAGTCTATATTTGCTCTGTCTGCTCTGAACTTTTGGACGATTTGGTGGAGGGCAAGTTGGAAGATCTGAGGGTCTTGAGGCGAAGAAGGCCAAAATTTGCTGGTCTGAGGTTACGTTCTCTGTTTTCACAGAGAACTTTTAATGTAAGCTTTCATCGTTGCCAACGGGGCGAACTCGAAGTTTAATAATAATTATCAAAGAAGGACGCTAGAGGGTTACGCAAGTTGGATTATTCCTTTATTAATCTTCTAGGGAGGTGTTTTATGATAATGGGGAGCGTCTGTAGCTTGAAGTTGAATAAGTTATCAAAGTGGGACGCTAGAGGGTTACGCAAGCTGAATATTCCTTTATTTAAAACCTTCTAGAGAGGTAATTTATGATAATGGAGAGCTAAATCACCAAAACAGAAAATTGGAACAACAATGCACCAGCTTGCATAATCATGCACTTACGCAAAGTAGGGAATCAAATGGTTTACATCTGTGGCTCAAAAAACAAAAGGAAACGGATTTTATTTTCAGGTTTAAATAATTATGTATGGCCTGAAATTTATCGGTATCACAGTCTACAGAGAAAATTTACCAATGAAAAGTTCTCGCCACGGGAAGCAACACGTTCAAACGCCGTATAAGGGAAGCAATATTGAGATTCGGTTACGAAAGCCCTCTTTGAATAGAGACAATGGCTTATAACACTATTGTAGGCCCCTTGAGACCCTTATGAAGTGATATAGCCATAACATTCATATTTCTATTGTGGCCGATAAAGTTCGGTTGGTCCGAACGAAATATTTTATTTTAACAGTTTTTAAAAAACTTTTTATTGCGCTCTGAGTCAGGAAAATATTTTATTATTTTTTAAAATGAATTTTTAAGCTTTTCATGGTAGACCATAGTAAGACACAACCCTCACATATCACACACCAAGTAGGCTTTAATTGCAGACTCCTATAGGCAATAACTGGCAAAACTGTACGGTCAGGTGATGGTCTAAACTAAATTTCCCTAAAACTTCAAGGCTTTCAAATATTTCCACAACGTAATCCCGTGCAATTTTAAACGTTTTACGTCACTGTTATGCGACATGTAACCAGTAACTTATAAATATATTTTTTCTTCCACATTTCGTATACATTACCCCCGCTGCGGAGCGGTTCACTGCATTGAAGTCTAAACTCGGCTGTGTTAGCACTAAGTTTTACTGCACTGCTTGGAAGAGCAGCAGTGTGTAACGAACAAGGAGCGTCGATAAAGAGACCTTTCGAGAGCCTCTCGAACCGTCTGAGACTTTTCAATCGGCCAAGGTTACCACCATTTTCACTACTACGCGACTTTTCTTTTCAAAACACTTCTGAGCACTTTGCAATACGCTTCCGTCAATCATACCTTATATGGGAAGTGTGTGATGTTACTGCAATTGAATTGAGCTCGAAGGAATCAGGATGCCGCCAAATTATCCCGTAAATTTGCGCTCGCGAGTCATATATTGACTAGTAAGAGGCTTTAGAGTCGTTGATGTTGCAAGAATACTTCATGTTTGGCAGATATTTGTAAAGAAATTTCGACATTTCTTCAGAATTAAATACCCGCTCGGTGGATTATCCTATGCGGCGGATGGTAAGCTTGCGTTTAAACTCGTGAATAAGCTAAACCGAAGTGTGAAGTAATAATTCTAGCTTTTCTGACCTGAAAATAGCACACGACATGTTATTCACCACGAGTATAATCTGGCAATATCCCGAAGTGTACTACAACACGAGGACGAAATTCAGGAGTGGATAGAGTATGCAACGGGAAAACGAATCATGATCGGCTTGCGATCAACCGATTCGTGAAGAAAATGGATTTGACAAGAAGAAAGGTACGTATGACTTGTTGCATTTTTTTGGAAGGAACACTGCTAATTCTAATCACCTATCACCTCCGAAATGAATTGAAAAAACAAAATAAAGCATAAGCTTATAATGCGCTTGTAACGTTTGTTGTTCTACGTTTCGAGAATGTAAACATATAACGCTGTGACATGATAGGAGATAGGGAAATTGTTATTTCTACAAGCGGGAACGGGGAATCGAGGAAAATATTTAAGCGTACTTGCAAGTTTACTTCTTCGTTATAACTCAAGACGATTGCCAAAGAACATGATGAGGGAAACAGGACGATGTATTGTCGTAGGATCGCTGAATTTCACCGAGAACAGTTGCTCTTTATAGATGAGTCTGAGACGTTCTGATTCATCTATAAATAGCAACTGTTCTCGGTGAAATTTAGCGATGACCTACGACGATACATCGCCCTGTTTCGCTTATCATGTTCTTTGGTAATCACAGTGAGCGATAACGAAGAAGTAAACATGAAACTGTGCTTAAATATTTTCCTTGATATTTCCCCGTTCCCGCTTTTATAAATAACGATTTTTCAGATTTTTCTTGCTATCATGTCACAGCGTTAACATTCACGTAGAACAATAAACGTTATAAAGCGCTTATGCTTTGTTTTTCATTCCATTCCTCGGGTGATAGGTGACTAGAATTAGCAGTGTTTCTTTCAAAAACAATCCAACAAGTCATACGTACGTTTCTTCTTGTCAAACACATTTTCTTCACAAATCGGTTGATCGCACGCCGATCATGATTCGTTTTCCCGTTGCATACTCTATCCAGGCCCTAGTTGTTCAAAAGTTGGATAGCGCTATCCACCGGATAAATCTCTATCCAGTGGATAATGCAATTGGTTTCCCTAACACTTATCCACTGGATAGTGATTTATCCGTTGGATAGCGCTATCCAACTTTTGAACAACTGGGGCCAGAATTTCGTCCTCGTACACTTCGGGATATTGCCAGATTATACTCGTGGTGAATAACATGTCGTGTGCTATTTTCAGGTCAGAAAAGCTAGAATTTTTACTTCACCCTTCGGTTTAGCTTATTCACGAGATTAAACGCAAGCTTACCATCCGCCGCATAGGATAATCCACCGAGCGGGTATTTAATTCTGAAGAAATGTCGAAATTTCCTAACAAATATCTGCCAAACGTGAAGTATTCTTGCAACATCAACGACTCTAAAGCCTCTTACTAGTCAATACATGACTCGCCAGCGCAAATTTACGGGATAATTTGGCGCCATCGTTATTCCTTCGAGCTCAATTCAAGTGCGGTAACATCACACTCTTCCCATATAAGGTATGATTGACGGAAGCGTATTGCAAAGTGCTCAGAAGTGTTTTGAAAAGAAAAGTCGCGTAGTAGTGAAAATGGTGGTAATTTGTTTTCGATCCCAGCTTCCTCAATTTCTTGTGCCCGCAACGGATGTTACTAAAATAAGGAACGAGGAATGGGGAATGGGGAATGGAAAAATTAAAATGGGAAATTAAAAATGGAAGATAACAAATGAGAAGATAATGAGGTCAGTGGTAGTTATCAAAACCCTTTTTTTTTTTTTTAAACACGCTTAAATTACTTTATGGCAACGTGCATTGTGAGAA
Organism: Siderastrea radians; assembly: GCA_964017195.1. Lineage (NCBI taxonomy): Eukaryota > Metazoa > Cnidaria > Anthozoa > Scleractinia > Rhizangiidae > Siderastrea > Siderastrea radians. The sequence goes on along the minus strand of OZ024891.1, from coordinate 38,860,723 downwards.
CTCACTAGCGGTGGTAAGTGTTGAATATAAAATTCCCGAGGTTTGTTGCCACTACAGGGAAGTGATGGTTTTGTGAGGGATGGAAACGAGTGATAATTCCCCATTTCCGATTCTCCATTCCTCGTTTTAGTAACATCCCCACGCACCTGATCAAAGGTCATCGGATTTGTTTAAAAGAGAAACGTTCTAGGGTAAAGAGTGACATTACTGAGGTTCTGAGGTACTTACAATAACACCTCACACACGGCGAATGGCGACAAGGACTAGATTGTTCAAAGCAGGATTAAATTAATCAGGATTAGCAATACATTTGAATTCATTCTACAACTTTAGGATTTACGTGAATTCCTATGAATTCCTTTTGGCCAACAGAACAGGGCTGCTTTAAAACTGTAACTCTTAAAATTAGCTGTAACTCCTGAAATAAACTCTTATACTCTTAACCAACTCTGTATAAAATAAACTCTGTAACTCGTAAAATAAATTAAACTGTAACGCTTACTAGTATAATAGACACCTTTTCTCCATTAATCGGTTATATTTTAGTACCATTATTTTTTTTTAACTCAGGCTAAGCCAATACACCTTTTTCCAAATATATAAAAGCTCCAAATTACTCCACTCTAAATTTTCCATATGTTAAAGACGAATAAGACGAATAAATTTTTCAAAACATATGAAAAAATTAGCTTGCGATATTTTGAGACAGTGGAGATATACTACTTCAAAGTTTCGCCCGCCTTTCGACGGAACTCTTGTGGCCATTCGCCATCGATAGTATGTAAAATAGAGCTTCAAAATAGAGCTTTCTTAGTACATTCGCAACAGCCTTGTCCCTCTGATTAAGGTGATCTAAAGGCGACACAATTGTGCCGGCAAGTGGTTGACCTATTGATCAAAATAGAGCTTTCTTAGTACGTTCGCAACAGCCTTGTCCCTCTGATCAAGGTGATCTAAAGGCGACACAATTGTGCCGGTAAGTGGTTGACCTATTGATCAAGAGAGTACTCAAGCTGTGATATAAACTGTTTGGAGTGTTTTATGTTACGTTCTTAGAGCCGTTTTAAGTCTCTGTGCCGTTGTGTGTGCTAGCTCTTTGGCAATTAGTTAGCTTTTTGGGCTCAGATTAATTGCAAGATTCTTTAAAGCCGCTTTAAAGAGTGATGTATTCTGAAAGGACCCCAAGTTTCTAAGTCCGTGATGAAATGTCTGCTTGCGGTTATGTGCAAGTCATGTAACTTTCTTTATCACGGATGAGGTATAGAGTGTCTAAAGGATCCAAGTTATTCTGAGTCTATTACAGTCCGGCGATCAGGTAGTTCTTTTATTACGTCTTTCTCAAAAAACGAAAAGAAACGGAATTTAATCCCAGGTTTAAATAATCAATTCATCGGTGTCTCCAAAACTGTTCATAACAAGGACGTTTCACAGTCTACAGAAATTTTACCAACGAATTTATAGGCTTCTCGTAGCCTACACAGTCTACAAATGGCCTTTGTAAACAAAGCACTAGATCACACACCGAGAAGGCCTTACCGAGTTTCCATAGTCCTATAGTGGGGCGGGACAGGGGGGCGGGAGACCGGGAGAAAAGGGGGCGGGAGGTGTACGGGAGGCGGGAGAAGAGGGGGCGGGAAGCGGGATTCCCAAGGTAGCGGGAAGCGGGAGAAAAAGGGAAAAATTACGCAACATTGCGCAATATTTCGCAATCGAATAAATTCAAAGGGGCGGGAGCCAAAAAATACAGGGCGGGAACCGGGATTAAAGGGTACGGGAAGCGGGAGGTTTAAACCCCCCTGTCCCCCCCCCCACCCTATAGGCAATAACTGACAAAACTGTACGGTCAAGTCATGGTCAACACTAAATTTCCCTAAATACTTCAAGGCTTAAAAATATTTGCACAACGTAATCCCGCAATGTTAAACAACGTTCGACGTCCCTTATATGCGGCATGTAATCAATAACTTAATAAATATTTTTTCTTCCACATTTCGCATGCATTACCCCCGCTGCGAAGCGGTTCACTGCATTGAAGTCTAAACTCGGCTGTTGTTAGCACTAGGTTTTACTTCACTGCTTGGAGGAGCAGCAGGGTGTAACGAACAAGGAGCGTTGATCGAGAGCCTCTCAAACATTCGGGCAAACTATGGTGCCGAACTGTCTACAACTTTTCAATCGGCCAAGGTTAATTTATTTCGATCCCAGTTTCCTCAATAGCCCTTTTCACAGTTACCTTTTCTCATTTGCATTACAATGTTTTGGAACGTGGATGTGAGGCAATTTCGGGCAATTTTTGCTTCTGCCCGAAATTGCCTCACATCCACGTTCAAAAGCATTCTAATGCAAATGAGAAAAGGTAACTGTGAAAAGGGCTATTCCTTGCCCACGCACCTGATGAAATTAAGGTCGTCGGATTTGTGTAAAAGAGAAACGTTCGAGGGTGGAGAATGATATTACTGAGGTACTGAGGTAATCACAACAACACCTCGCACACAGACAGCCTGTTCGCGGTGAATGGCGACAAGGACTAAATTGTTCAAAGCAGGCTTAAGTTAACCAGGATCAGCAATACATTTGAATTCATTCTACAACTTCACGACTTACTTGAATTCCTGTAAATTCCTTTTGGCCAACAGATTGGCTTGGGCTGCTTTAAAACTGTTACTCTTAAAATTAGCTGTAACTCATGTACTCTTAACAAACTCTGTATAAAATAAAAGATAACTCTGTGTAAAATATGCTCTGTAACTCGTAAAGTCTTAAACTGTAACTCATACTAGTAAAACAGACACCTTTCTCCATTAATCGGTTTTATTTTAGTATCATTATTATTAGTTTTAACTCAGGCTGAGCCAATACACGTTTTTAAAATTCGATACAATGCGAGTACAATATCGAAGACTTGTGACATCCATACTATGTCAATACTGTGACGTCATCGGCTTACGCTCTTATTGTGACACAATAGAATCCAGAGTTGAGTTTGGACTTTAATCGTCCAAAGCATCCCCCCTCTATCTCTCCTTCACTCTTAAGTTGTGCCAAAAAATTGCAATTCTAGGCTACAACACTGACCAGTGTGGAGGAGAAAAACAAGTCAAATTCTCCTTCATCCCGAGCGGGTCTTTAGTTTCCTGTCGGTCGTATCCATCGTCTCCTTCGTAAGAGCAACTACGCCGAGCGTGGGTGAAAAAAAAACCGATGCTGCTCGCAAGTGCGGATTACTTTCAAAGCGGGCCCAAACATCATGTTGGGCGATATACATATCGCCCGAGTCTTAATTCTAATTAAAACACTCGGTTTGCTTTACTGACTTTTCAAGTAATCCCGTTTTTCTTCTCACCAGCATTACAGGCCAAAATAGCTGAACTGACTGGTAAAGATGCCGCGCTCTTTGTCCCAAGTGGAACCATGGGAAATTTGGTGTCAGGTAACAACACGTTTTCGCTCTAACCGGAGATTTCCTCTCGAAAAAGGAAATATCAAAACCTTAGCATGCAAAAAACAGCCTTAATTTCAGTTGGCACAGCTTAGAGGCAACATAGACATTTAATAGACCCGTCTTATTATTAAGCTTGGATAAATTCTGCTGGCAGAATTTCGACCATAAAACGCAATTTTGAGGCGAGCATTCTGCCGGCATAATAAGGCATTTTCGAGCAGAATTTGAGCAGAATAAGGGAAATCAGCGGCACTAATGATATGCATATCAGATTTAAGAAAAATTTAAAACTAAATAAAAAACAAATGGAAAATACCTTGTGTTGGATACATTGATAATTTCCTGTTTTTAGAGTTTACACAGTCTTTACTCTTTATGCATTTATTTGATGTTCCTTTTTGTAAGATGCTAATAAAAAATGCACTCTTTCGTCTAATAGTAGTGACATAAAGTAAGATGAATTACAATTTTGCTACGCATAATGAATATCTAATTAGTTTGTAGGGGTTAGGCCCAGGCTCCGTTCTATATTTGCGAAAATAAATACGGCCCGAAGAGCCGAACATTTTTTTGGGTACCGATCATAATTCGAGCAGAATAAGGGTGTCCGAGCAGAATTTCGAGCAGAATAAGCGATTTTTACGAGCACTGCCGGCAGGCAGAATAAGCCATTTTAAGAGCAGAATTTATCCAAGCCTACTTATTATATACCAGTTGGAATTTCGTTAAGCCGGACATTCAATCTGAGCATGGTTGTTTCTTGGTGATGTGCTTAAGACCAAATTCAATTGTAGCTCGCGACGGCCGTATTGCTAACATAGTCTACGCGTAGCCGTACCCACCCCTTCCCCCCGAAAAGAAAACTGTTTTTTCTCGGGGGAGGGCACGGCCACGCGCTTTCCTATAACATGCAAACCCTTACTATCTGAACTTTTTTAGGAGCATTTTTGGAACGAGTGGCGTTAGCTGCGCCACCTACTGTTCCAAGTCGACACCAATTTTAAAATGTTTTAAAATCTTGATGATTCAAGAGAAGAAAATCACTGCTCTCGTCCCAAATGCCTTTTAAAATCGAAATCTTAGCCCAGCCTAACTTTAGAACGTTTTATTTTTAATTTTTGTTTATTTTATTTTATTCCTTTCTTTTTTCATTCCCCGCATGAGTGCCTTGAGGAGAAATTAAAGCTAGGCTGAGTTTTATTCGGTGACGTCATTTTCAGAGTTTACAGGCCAGTTTCCCGAAACTCCCAGTAACTTACTGTGCACAATATTCTTCAACATAGACTTGATTTTCATTGATTTGGAAAGCTTCCTTTTAAAATTTTTATAATTTCATGGAACATCTTAATAATAACTACCAATCGATTAAAAACAGATGTGATAAAAATAGTTATCGGGCTAGGTAAGTTATCGTGAGTTTGGAGAGACTGGCGCCTGGCCAGGTTTCATGCAACCGGGCTTTGAGCAGCAGAAATTTACTCGCGCTCTTTCGAGGAGCGCTTGGCCAAAGATGAATTAAGGTGTATAAGAGGCACTGAAAGAGAGCACCGGTGCATGGATCTGGTGGGAAGGGTTGCACAAAACACACTCTTATCTTAAGGTTGTCGTCTGGGCGACCAACTGGGCCCAGGCTACCACGCTGGGCTAATCCCCAAATACTAAATCATTGCCGCTCTCAGCAGTTTTCATATTACGACGTATCTCTATTTTGTTATTTTTTCAGTGATGGCACATTGTCCTGGTCGAGGAGATGAGATACTTGTTGGTGACAAGGCCCATATGACATTGTTCGAACAGGGAGGCATTGCGCAGGTTAGTTCAGTTAATTGCGTGTACTCATGTAGCTTGTCTGGTGTGGTCGGTCGGTTGCTGATCACTGACATTACGTAACCTGCGATCAAACCTTAATTTACTTCTTTACTTTTTCCTGGGTTGCTCGTTATAGTGAAGTGACTATAAACTTTTTTTCTTACCTCCGCCAGATTGAAATGCAACGGTAAGAGACTGAGTACGAGTACGACTTTCGAGTTTTTCGTTTCCAGAGCCCTCGCTTCTCCCTGTTGCTTACCAGTAGAGAAGGAGTGACTGGGAGCCAGACTGGTCGTGTGACATGCACGTGATAATTTGTGGCCTGTGCACAAGGTTTCAAAATCGTATTCGTAGTAGTTCTCCGAAAAAGAGGTCCCTAATGACGGTTAGACACCAACATCTGCGAACAATATTTTTACCAGTTACCAACACCCAGATGATTACACAAGACAGACTGCTCGTTAGCTTGTTGGTTTCCTCGCGACTGCAGTCTATAGTTGCGTTTTATTTGAGGACCATTCTAGGATGACATTGTTATCAATGACTTAGCTATGTGTCTGTGCGTGGTTTCAGCGTGTCGCTCCAGTCCCCACTGTTCAGTGAAACATACGTTGTCTCTTTTCTGTGTTATTTAGTTTTTATGCCGGAACGTGCTGAAATGCTATTCCGGTCATTCCGTCTACTCGATGCAAAATGATTCCCTCAATGAGTTAGAGGCTGGTGTTCAAATAAAACTAGGGACAAGAAGCACAGAGCTAGTGAAGCGAACTGGATATAACAACTGAAACAATTAGCATTTGATTGGTTACTATCAACTGACCCGGTGAATGCGACTTTGTAATAACCGTCGTGAGGCCAAAACAACACAAATTACTGCATCTCAATTAAAACAAACGCATGTAAAGAAACTTTTAAGTTTTTAAGTTTGGTTAAAACCACTCAAGAACTCCAAACAAAAAATTTCAATGATTGGTTTAAAATGGCGCGCGTGAGCATGGTCTAACCATTAAGAAAAACCCCAAAACAATCGCAAATTAACGTGCGCAAGATTAATATACCCGTGCCTGGCAACTGTTGCTTGGTACCAGTTGCATTTTTTTTGCTTCGAGCTTCGAGATTGGCTTACTGCGTTATTTGGGTTTGCTTTCTGTTTCATTAGCTAGATGTAAGAAATTTTGGTTTAGTTTTTACAACTGAAATCAATTAACACAATACGTGGCCTAGTTATGCTGAGCGAATAGAGGGATTTTCAATTGAGTGTCGAAAGTAATTTGCCTTTGCCTTCGTTTTGCTTCACTGCGCTCAGTGATTGCCGTTGAAAAAACTTGCGCCATTTTCTCAACCAATCGTAAATAAAATCAATGACTTACTCGAGCGTGTTTTCCCGCGTTTGACGCACGTTACACGTATTTGCTTCGAGTTCTGATTGGTGCTTTTGTTGTTTTCGTCATTTATGATTGGCCGGAGTCGCCGAGTTGACCAGAGCAATTAATTTGGCTTTGGTTTTAAGAGACTTAATCGAAAACTGCTCTAGGCAACGAGGGGCAAGTAGATTAATTAATTGGTTTCAATCGGGATACAAAGATATTTAGGTCAGTGTCCGTTTTTGCTTGTCATTTTTGCACAGGTGGCAGGCGTTCATCCCCGGCAGGTCACCACCCACCCCGATGGAACCCTAGACTTCCTGGAACTAGAGTCAAAAATCCGTAAAAGAGGCAATTACCACGAGCCAATAAGTCGCTTGATATGCCTTGAACAGACTCACAACACGACAGGAGGCAGAGTGTTGTCGTTACAATACATGAAAAAGGTAGAACTTGTGAATATTAAGGTGACCACAGACTCGTACCCAGTCGCCACTTATTTATTCCTTTTCGCATTGGAATATAGGAAGGCGATCAATTTCTTCCTTCCCTTGATGCACCGCGAACTCATCAAATCTACCCATAAACCACAGCGCGGACAAGAGAAGCAACTGGGTACGACTCTGAGGGGACACGTTGCAGCGACAACATGAATCAGGGACTTGTAACGGGCACCTGTAAGTTAGTTGTCGACAAGAAAGGGGAGAGTTTTTTGTGAAACGTTTGGGGTTGCAAGAAATGTCGTGAAGATATCAGCCGTAGTGTGAGTGTTTCCACGACTGTTTTGATGGAGACCACGTTTCATATTTCTTTCGTATTTTTTTCTATCAGTTCATGCGTGTTCTGTAAGGAACACAAGTTTCAGTTACACGCGTCTTTTGTGTTTTACGTAAACTAAAAATTGTAAAAAGGACATGAAAATGCATGAATACGAAAGCAAGGTTATGAATACGACATTTTAAATCCAGATTATTATGTGGTACAGCATCAGCGAGATCCCTAGGAGGAAACAAAATAAACCAACTTCAAATTAATTATTTTTCAGGTAAAAGAACTGGCTAAGAAGCATGGTTTGAAGGTGCACTTAGATGGAGCGAGAGTATTCAATGCTGCCACAGCTCTTGGTGTCCCCGTTGCACAGATCACCCAGCATGTTGATTCTGTCAACATCTGCCTCTCAAAGGTACTTACTAGGTTATGGGAAAGAGAATACCATCTGACAAGATGGCATTAAAAGACATTAAAATTGTCTTTTAAGGACGATGCCTCTTTTTGCTGCTGCGCATTCCTTCTGTGCGTTTCTAGATGGTCAGAGAATCTCGGAAATCTCGTACATTCTAATACAAATGTACTTTTGCGCGGAAGGTGACTGTGCAGGAAAAGCAGATCTTAACAAGAACTGTTGGAATTGGGGGTAATCACGCATTTTTCAGAGACAATTGAGCTTAAAATTGAAAAGAACCTTAGTGCCATACTTTGTTATGTATGTTAAAGCTTTTAAGAATTATCTCTTTGAAAAACGTGGTAACCGGCAATTTTCTTCTCGGATCTCAACAGCCTATGCTAAGATCTGCTTTTCCCACCTAGTCTTAAACTGTGCACTGAAAAATACCTTTGTACTGGCCCCGTCTTTAACTGTGTCATGACAGCTGCATTGACCACGACACTATATACGATGATTACCCCCAACTGGTGTCTTGCTAAGGCCCCGTCCATATTAACAGCGGTCAAACGTACAACGCGTGCGCAATGCCCGCCATCATTTTTAAGACAAAAAAAAGACAAACGTAGAAGGGTCGTAGAAAGCTTCACTTTAATTATTTTAACCACGAAACTTAAACATGTTAACGCCGTTTCTGAAAACTTGAGCTTTTTGCGTTGAGTATGTGTTCAATGTGAAGTAACTGTAAACTACAAGTTTTGTAGGCGCGAAATTCGGTTTTTCAGGATATTTCTGCATCGTTTTCACACGAACTTCACGCTCGTAAATCAGTTTGAACTGATTCAATCTTCAAGGCTCTGAAAGACCGGAGGTGACGTAGGTTTTTGCGTTTGCCCGCTGTGAACCGTCCATAGGTATTCGTTTTCGATCAGTTTTGTTTTGAAAACATAGACTGTCATTCATGTCAGTCCGTTCAAACGTTGACGATCCCAATTAAAACGATCTGGCACCGGCTTAAGCTCAGTCTCCAGCCGTGAGTGTCTCGATGCGCCCGCGATTCTCGCCACCTTCACAGCTGGGCGCACAGGTTTGGTTATTGTTTAGACTGACCAATCAGAGACAAGCCCCCTGAAATTTTCGGGGCAGAATGCGCGACATAATTTAGCGGGATTTCGTCTTTCTCTTGAAATTTCACACTTTTAGGAGGACGTTTCAGGCATACTTTTCGCATTTCGCTTTTTTTCAAGACGATAAAAAAAAACAGATAAAATTTAAGCAAATGACGTGTGGATTGTCTGCATAATTATTAAAATTGTAATGACGTCACGGACATGCAACCAAACCCGTGCGCCCAGCCGTGAAGGTGGCGAGAATCGCGGGCGCATCGAGACACTCACGGCCGGAGACTGAGCCTAACACCGGCTAAGCGCATCGAAAACAGAGATTTTCAAAGACACTGTCCCAAGTGGATATTTTTTAAACACAGTGATCTATCATTTACTTGTGGGCGACACAAACGGACTTCATACCGTTATTGGCTTTGTTGTTGTTGTTGTTGATGATATTGTTGTTGTTGTTTTTCCTTTAACTTAATGCAAGCCACTCAGTGGACAAAAAAAACGTTGTGTTACTTTTGTTTTGAAGAAGAAGAAGAGGAAGAGGAAGTTCATTCACACAATTCACAAAAATACATAAATTATTAAATACCAAATATGTAAAGTACTAAGAATGATTGAAGGTTCGGTTCCGCCCGCAAATAGCAGAAGCTAACCGAGACGGGCGGAGCTACAAAGGTACAGCAGTCAAATAAAGATAAATAACAATTAAATAGGGATACTAAATACTAAATAACTATATACATTAATTGGCAACTTTTAGGAATTTGCATTCAAGAATTACTCGAATTACTCGAATCAATAGTCATACAATTGTTTTGCAGGGTCTTGGTGCTCCCGTTGGTTCTGTTGTCGCTGGAGGCAAAGAATTCATTGCAAGGTAAATGATTAGGTGAAAGCAGCTTCACTACTTCACGAGTTTTCCAAATCGTGCAATTTTGTCGAATGTGGACGGACTGGCTAGGAGCTGAATTTGTTGGGACGGCATTCACGTTCAGAAAGAGAGAAAAAAATTCACCGTCGTGACTTTACATTCTCCGAAAAACCCAGAATTTGATCATTTTCACGTACTTGTGTTGCAGAGGACAGCAAAGAAATGTACCAGAAGTTATAACGCAATGGCGGCCGTTTGCATGATACCGCAATGAGTTTGTACCAGAACGATTTCATCCCAACCCCCAAATATTTCTCTGTATTTGTTTACATGGCACCCACCCCTATAGCGGAATGATGAAATACGAACTTCATTTTGATATGAAACCACTGACCGTGTAGTCTGGGACGAGTGGCGCATGCGTGCTGACCATTTCAAGACGGCGGACGGGCAGTAAATGTCAAGAAAAGGGCAAACGAGAAGTTGCAGGCCGCTGGAAATGGGATGATGAGAAAACTGACATGATTCTCGAGGCTTTCCTTGCTCTTTTATTCGTGAATATATTCATAGGAAGCATGTGAAAATTTGAACCGAATGCCAAAGCAATCCAATCGTTGTGCATCCTCGGAGACCCAGGGGCAGATAGTCCGGGCGAGAGGCAGATAAAACGGGCGAAATTTATGCGAGCAGGAGCCTGGTGCGATCGATAGTTTACAAGTTGGGCTGGAACAGCCCCTGGGAGGATACCTTTAACAGACTAGTTCAAGAGCCTATTTGCCTTCTTGCTTCCGATTGAGCACAAATTTTGTGGCATTGTATTTTTTGTGCCCAATCAGCGATCAGCTTATTTCACCGTAACTTTCGTGACGTCTTATACAGAGTGTAACTGTTTCCACGCGTGTCTCGTTATCGTAATTGTGTAGAAAAATCTTGTATCGAAGAGATAGAACGACTCGAAGAGGTAACTGTTCTTTAGCGCGTATTTATTTGACGTCCTTTCAGCTTCAGGTAGCGAACAAACTCACAAGAAATAAACGTGACTTATTTGAATACGTGCACAGCCCACAATTGACTATCGCTCACCACTTGAGTTCTCGTAGCTCAGTGGTTAGAGCATCCGACTAGCGTACGGAAGGTCGTGGGTTCAAATCCCATCTGGAACTCAGAATTTTTTTCTGAGTTTCCTCTCTCCAACATCGTTCTATTTTCATTTATTTGAATATCCCTGAATAATTATTCTACAAGTTTTCCCGCATATTTCATAATGAATCATTCCATATGCATTCACAAGGAAAATATTAACGTTCTAGAATGTTCTGTATTCACACTTTAACAATGCGAGTTCACTACGATCGAGAAAGAAAAGACAAGTAATCTTGTATCACAACAGTAACTTTGCTAAACCTTTTACCCAAATCTCATGCACTCGTGCGTACTGAAATCAACTTTCTATCTCGCTCGTCCGATAGGCCTACCATCAAAGAAAGTTTTCAATAGTAATATGCGAACCCACCAAGCCTAGAAATCGGGAAATTTGGAAAGGCACTCAAGGAAAAAGAAAACAACAAGTACGAAAATCAGATTGAGGTATTGTGAAAAGTTCACACCTTAGGTGTGAACTTTTAAAAGCCTGCAGTTTGGAGCAAACGCAAAGACGTGTCGTGGATCGCACGTAACTGTAAATCCTAACTGCACGCTTCTAAAAGTTCACATCTAAGGTGTGAACTTTTCACAACACCTCAATCTGATTTTCGTACTTGTTGTTTTCTTTTTCCTTGAGTACCTTTTCTAAATTTCTCGATTTCTCGGCTTTGTGGGTTCGCATATTACTATTAAAAACTTTCTTCGCTGGTAGGGCTATCGACCGAGCGAGATAGAAAGTTGATTTCCGTACGCACGAGTGCATGAGATCTGGGTAAAAGGTTTAGCAAAGTTACACTATGTATAAGACGTCACGAAAGTTACGGTGAAATAAGCTGATCGCTGATTGGGCACAAGAAAATACAATGCCACAAAATTTGTGCTCAATCAGAAGCAAGAACACAAATGGGCTCTTGAACTAGTCTGTTAAAGGTATCCTCCCAGGGGCTGTTCCAGCCCGACTTGTAAACTATCGATCGCACCAGGCTCCTGCTCGCATAAATTTCGCCCGTTTTATCTTCCTCTCGCCCCGACTATCTGCCCCTGGGTCTCCGAGGATGATCGTTGTATTGTTTGTTGAGAAAGCGGATATAGACCTTTCCCACATTCCACTCCAGTAAGCACACACAATGAAACGATGTCGAGGCTTGGGTGAACAATTTCATACCAATCACTTTGTCAACTCAAGCCTTGAGTCGGTGCCTTTGTTCACAGGAATGCGGGAAAAGTCTATTGCCGCTAATAAGCAAAAAAGAACTTCACGTGAGACCGCCATCTTTCACTGATCTTTTGTCGAGGCAGTGTGCTGACTCGACAACGAGAGGCCTCAACCGGGTATTTTTGCCATGTGAACGTGGTACGAAGTTCATTTTCATACCAGTACGAAGCTCATTCCGGTATCATGTAAACGGCCCAGAGTCATCTGGTTGCTGCCGCGGTCGTAGTTGCATGTACTCCCTGGGGAGTCAAGCTGCCTGACTAGTATAGTCAGGCTCGTGATATATTCATATATTTTTAGTTTTGGGTAGTTATAGTTTATTGTAATGCGCATTTGATCATGTTATTAGTATGTTAATTTGCGCAATATCAAGTAATAAACGTTATTATTATCATTACTGTTATTATTATTATTATTTTTTTTTTTTATTTTTTTTTTTTATTATTAAATAATCTTTATTGATAGTCATAGTAAAAATACAATGGACAGATAAGAATAAGATGCTAAGAAATTACAATCAAATTATTAGTTTAAAAAAAATTTTTCAGAAGTAAAATTCTTTTCTTAATTCTTAATTCTTCTTCTTATTGTTGATAGTAATGATAATCTGCATTACAAATCAATCAATAGGTTAAAAATACTAATGATTTATGAAAAGGTAATAAAATATTCCAATAGTTAAAAGTATATATATCCTAGTGGCGCTCATTCGTGAAACTCGGAATAAATAATAAAATCGATCAAAAGTCCCTATCTAATGGCTCCCTCGGTTGCTTCAATTTCAATGTCAGAGTTCTTTAAGTCCCATGAGACCCTAATGAAACAACTTTTATTACAAAATTTGTAACTATTAACATAATCTAAAGTTATTTTATTATTATTATTATTGTTGTTGTTATTATTATTATTATTATTATTATTATTATTATTATTATTATTATTATTATTATTATTTGAAATGCAAACAGTTTACTACCTTGCTTAGCTGGCGGTATTTTCGGAAAGAGAAGGTAAAGGTTTGGCGGCGGAGCCTTCATGTGCAGCGTAAGTCGCGGTAACGATTTAAAATCACCCCCCAACCCCCCTACCCCCAATTCCCTCGTTGCTTCCCCGCTCATTCTCTCGGCTCCGCAGCTCAAACTTCACCTTCGTACAAACAATCCCCCCAGATACGCAGGCTAACAGTTTGCTTCTTACACAATTGCGCTCAGCAATTCAGAATCAGAGTTAAGTTATGCGCCCTTAGAGCGGTTTTCAACTGAGTGTCGTAAAACCAAAACCAAAGTGATTTGATTTACTTCATGTGTTTAAGTATGGATATTAAACCATCCATCATTTTTAAGAAAAATTGTGGCACAAACAAAATTTTCGCGGACACACGGTGTTCAGTCATACGTGTGTGTCACTAGAAAGTCTGGGGATGGCCCAAAACTAATAGCAACCCAACAAAAACCGAGCCACTGGGAACAAGTCTGCATTGAGGGTCTATTTTGCGGGACGTGGGACAAGATGCGGGATACTACGAATTTTAAGGGAAGCATATGAGAGGAAAATACCCGTGATGTGGTCTCATTTCTGGTTGGAACGTGCCGGGAAAATATTGAAATATATGCCTGGCATCTTGCCTCATTGTCCTAGCGAAGCCTGGGTGAGTTTTACTCGGTGACACCACCAGGCGAAGTAGAATCCAGTCCTAAACGAGCCAGAAATTCACAATGGGCTAGGCTATTGAAATATGTCATAAACGAAGATCAAAAAACACGATCGTAACTCGTACCATGACAAAACGACGAGGAATTAGACAAAAACTTAAAGAGGGGTAGATAAACCTATTATGGACCCTATATTCATAGGCACAATAAAAAAGACAAGTTTGTTTGTGTGCTTCTTCACCAGCTGTTTGCGGCACAGGAAAGCTGTTGGGGGCGCCATGGCGCAAAGTGGTTTGTTAGCGGCAGCAGGGATTTATGCAATAGACAACATAGCACCAAACCTACAACACGACCATGTCAAAGCTCAGATTTTGGCAAAAGGTTAGCTCACGTGGCACTTGAAAGAGCATATCTGAAGTAAACAAGTAACTAAACCCTATGACCAGCGACAGCCGTGAAGGTAGCCTATTCTCAGCAGAACACAGAAGCTCTTTTAAACGTTTACGGCTGGAAATTTGTTTTAATTCAAGTTACTAAGAGACTAAAGAATCTTGAAGATTTCGCGATTTCGTTTATGTCAAGAAATCGTGATAGATCGAGCCAGAACTGCTGACAACTTTGTAAAATTAGAGAGTGGTTTTCTGGGAAGTGTGTTTTATGATGTTTGAGGGCATACCGGTTTGAGTTGAAATATTTTTTCCAGTACACGTCTTCCTTGCCAATGAAAAGCTTCAACTTTGTTGTCACTTTTGCGGGTCCCAAGCAACTGTCTTTCATTCAGTGCGCTTAAAACACGAATCATTCTTGTTCTTTTTCCGTGTCACAGGTATTGACGCCATGAAAGATTTTGGCTTGGAAGTAAACAACGGTGCAAATAGTGTGCAAACTAACATAATGTACATCAACGTCACTCACCACAGTATTACAGCGGATGAGCTTGTGAAAAGAATGGGAGAAGTTGCCGACAATACACCAGAGAATTTGAGGGCAGCAGTGAAAATGCCTGCAGCTCGAGGAAATCACATTAGACTTGTCTTGCACCATCAAGTGTCCAAGGAGGAGATTAACAAAACATTGGAAAAATTGAAATATATTTTGACTTTTGATAGTAATGACAATGAGGTAACAAAACCTCTCTGTAATGGATACACCTGAGGCATTCTTGTCCCCTAAGCCTTCGTTTCAGTTTGGTTAGGGGGGTTACAAAACCCGTTTAGCTCTGGCCGAACAAGAATGCAGCAAGAGTTGCAGCTTTTACAGACCATTTACAGACGTTTGAATGGCTGGGTAGCAACGCCTTCCACACAGCATTAGGACGTCTGAATTTGACGACTTGCAAAAGAAAATGTCTCACTCGATATTTAACGAATTTCTCTCATATTTGCTACAATTACTAAATGACACAGTCGCTATTTATTTAGCTTGTCATGCGTTTCTTAGTTTACGTTTAATTTTCTTAAAATTTATGCCAAACGCCAACCTAAACATTAACGTAAACAAAGTTCGTCTCACACCATTCTCGTTCCCAGAGTCGCGTCCCCTTCTCAACCGGCGGGGCCTGAGCACTTGCTCTCGTGCCCAGACGAAGGGCCAATATTTTTATTCCGTGAATCAGTTATATTCTGTAGTTTCGTCACGAACAGAATGCCGACCAATTGCACGGCCATTTCTGATCTACTTTTCCATTTTACATCACATTTACATGGATTTATTTTTGGCAACTGACGCTGTATGAACAATTGAGCAATAAACGTTTTACAAGATAATGAACACATGCTCAGTATAGCATGAACTGCTTGCTCCTTAGGGGCTGATTATATGAGCAAGGCTGGCTCAATTTGCCGAGATTCCAGTAGATCTGTTAAACACATCAAAAATGCCCAAACATCAACTACTGGTTTACATGGAAAAATCTCAGTTAGATGGCGTCCCAATATCGGGATGCCAGAATGGCTAGCCGGGCTGAAAACGTCCCCTGCAAATAAGGTATAGTAGACCATAAAGCTACATGAACCAGAAAACAATTCACCGTCGTGACGGATTAACGACTAAACAACTATATTCTTGTGAGAGCCATTTTTTACGTGACCAAGCCAGCCCGGAGGGGCACCAAGAAGGGGCTCTCAGAAAGTTTCATTGAGTTTGCTGAGAAAACAATAAACAAACAACAGAAACAATGACGCTAGCCCTAAAAACAATAGAGCGTCGAGTTCACAAGGTCCAATAAAGTTGGAGCTCATGTAATCGACCTTTTGCCCACCCTTTTACACGCGGTAAAGAGCAGTTGTCATAAGCTTTGATACCTTGATGACAGTCTGAGTAAGCAAATTGAGACCGGGGCGGGGGGGTGGGGGGCAACCTTGGCCAGGGTCTCTCTTCTTCCCATCCAAGGTAACAAAGAGAGTGGGGGAGGGGGGTAGGACGAAAAGAACGAGGTTGAGTGTTCAGGATGGGGTGGGGGTGAAATGAAAAGAAAGAAAAAGATTCAAAAGAAGTCCAGTGGGTGAAGGAAAGAAAACAGAAAATGATTCAAAAGAAGTTCAGGGCCATTCCTCACTCCAGTTTTGTAGCTCAGTGTTGCGGATTTCACCATTACTAAAATAAACAGTAAAAATGCTTTTTAACAACAGAAACGCAGCTTGCTTGACTTTTAACCACAGGTTGTACGAAATGACTTCGAACAACAGGACCCAGGAGCCCGTTTCTCGAAACTCCCGATAACTTTCAAGGCCCGTTCAGTATTTTTGCGAGCTCATTTATTTATCAGCCAATGGCGTTCACGAAATTATAAAGATTAATTTAAGCTTTCAACATCAATAAAAATTGTATACCTATTGGATGATATTGTGCACCTAACTAGTTTTCGGGCCCGGAAAGCTATCAGGAAGTTTCGAGAAACGGGCCCCAGGACTGTAAATGCTTTGTAGCGATAAAAATTGCATGGAAACTTACGTCAAGTACATGTATTGCCATTTTGTATTTGATTGCTGAGTGATGGAGTCTTCGGATATATCCTCCCAACACCTTTTTAATCCCATTTTGACAAAAAAGCAACAAGATAAACCCACCCATACTTTTCTCAACCCAATAAGACCCTTCGGCATGGGAATTCCAGTAATCACATAAATAAAATACATCTCACGCATCATCCCATTCACTCATCAACATTCCTCCATTCTCCATCCCTCCCCTAACCCCCACCCCCTCCCACATAAAAAGCCAACAACAAATGTTGCCACACCTTTGTGAAAGTTAACATACAGGAAACAAAGTATCAACACTCTTTTGCAGAACAAGCTGTTTTATTATTCAGCAATATTAGTTTTTTTTCGAGAGGAGGTTTCATCTGATTTACTGATTAGCATCACATCTACAATGGAGACACCACCCAATCCCCACAAAATGGAGTGTAAGCCAACGAATATTTGCCGTTATCTAGTCAGCGAACACATTTTTCCATTCGTACCTAGGTTGATATACCTTACCTAGACGATACGAAGTGTCCGAACAGTCGAGTCTTTTCACGTAACTCACTGCCAGTTCATCATCTTGAGATCTGCTTAGTGGCAACAAAACCCCCCTGACGTTTCACAACAAAGTAACAACTCAACGCAACGCTCTGAGAAAAGGTAGCAATTCCTGCTTATTTCACCATGCATATTGATTTTGTTTGTTCGGTCACGTGCATATAACAAGCTGATTTTAGTAGTGCAGCAAAATACGATCAAATATCATGGCTCATCTGCGCCTGTTCTCATTTTGCTTAAAGGGTAACAAAAATCGGAGAATCATTACTTACGGCTATTCTTAGTTCTTGGCAAATCACATTTAACGAGAAATAAAACAGCCATTTCACCTTTCACGCCAGAAAATGCCGTAAATTTCCAATAATAACTCCAGCCCTTCCGGCGAAAAAGCTCCCTTCATATCATTCCTCCGATAACAACCCCCCCCCCCTTCCCGGATATAAGCCGCTTATCCCAAGAACGATTACGGCATAACTCCTCCTAAAGTCCTCACACGAGTTATCTTTTTATTTTACCAAAGTAAACAGAAATCTGAATATTGCTTATTTACCACGATAGGTTTCCATACAAAAACAAACAAGCAAATTAAGTTGTATTAAACAAGAACCCCACTTCCCGAAAATCCGCCCAATAGCAAAGCCGCTATCATAATTTAACGGTATGGAAAATATCAAATCACGGCCGACAAAACACCTATAACGCTGTTGAAAGACATGTATTTACGGAGAGGTGTCCGTAAGGTGTGGTGTGACTATCAGCGTTTTGGAGTTGGAAAACTGTGTCTTTGTACCGAAATAGGAGTTATTTGAGCTCTTTGAGTAGCTGCTGATGTTAATGTTGATGTTATTAGTATTAGTACTAGTACTAACATTAGTATTAGTATTAGTATTAGTATTAGTATTAGTATTAGTATTAGTATTAGTATTAGTATTAGTATTAGTATTAGTATTAGTATTAGTATTAGTATTAGTATTAGTATTAGTATTAGTATTAGTATTAGTATTAGTATTAGTATTAGTATTAGTATTAGTATTAGTATTAGTATTAGTATTAGTATTAGTATTAGTATTAGTATTAGTATTAGTATTAGTATTACTTACTGTTGCTGATTGTGTTATTTTTATCCTAATTGTCGTTGCTTTACTAGGAAAGCCCGGGCCTAGATTGATTCAATTATCTGCAAGACATAGAAACCATTGAGCAATAAAACACACTAAAATTTATTACTTGTAATCAAGAAAGAGACACATCAGTTGATATTTCTTACACTGGCTGAGTTGACTGATTGTTTGGCAGCACACTACGATAAACATTCTTTAATACGGTATATATGCCTCTATTTTCGAATTTGTTTTCAGTAACACTGTTGTTAACATAAACTAAAGTTTCTTATTGCCTGTAATTGTTTCGCGTGGTAGTTGAATTGCTGCTAATATCCAATGAGTTTACGCATATTAAATCTGGGCAGTAACCCAGTTTCTCTGCAATACATTTAATGTATTTCGATTCCTTAGTATCTGGGTTGGTTTCCTTGATCCACTTGACTCTAAGGTCTTCTGCGTCATTATCATCAGATTGCTCCCGGACGAACTTGTCAATTGCCAGGTCTTTGTTCTTGTGCTCTACCATTCTACGATGGATGCCCTTCGATTGACCAACATAGATGACTTCTATAGAGCGCTTTTCAAATGAGTGTCGTAAAACCAAAACCAAAGTAATTAATTACCCCAGCCAATCACAACAAACACAAATTACCCAATGAACCAATCAGAACTCGAAGCAAATACATATAACCAGCGCCAAGCGCGGGAAAACGCGTGCGAGCAAGTGGCGATTGGTTTGAGTTTTACTTCTGATTGGTCGAGAAAGTGGCGCGAGATTTTTTAACCAATCACAGAGCGAAGTAATGCAAAACCAAGGCAAAACGTGAATTGCTTTCGACACTCAATTGAAAACCGCCCTATCAAAGAGGTGGTGTTTGAACCCAATTACAACTGACCTCATCCACCTCATATGCACGCCATACTTTATTCAAAAGTCTGGTGCAGATAGTAGCGGTCATTTTGTACCTGATAACCACAAAAAAAAAAGAAAAGATTTTTTAGAACAAGAATGTATTGGACAGTAGGTATATTTACTAGTCAGTTTTCATTATCTTTTTCGAGCCATGTAGACGAAGAAAAATCAAACCCGACACGTTAAAAAAACACTCAGCGTGTAAGCGTTCTGCTGAACGCAATATAGGAGGATGAGGATCCCGATGTTCTCACTGCCTACTGCTGGTCTTCACAAGGTGTCGGAAAGCTATCAAAATACGATGAAAAACCAGATTTTTTCTGACAAATTGTTAACCAGTTTTTATTTCCATAACTTTTTTTCCATTTTCAAAAATCCGATGTGGGCAGTGTTTTCGTTACGAGCGCTCAGGGAACCAAGTTGAACGCAATACTCTTTTTCACCCTCGTTCTGGTGAGTATAATAGATATGTTGTGGATGTTGGGGGGAAAGCCTTCACCGCCTCTCCTCCCTTCGCTTTTTCCTCGCTCGCTAATGCTGCCTCATTGAACGCAAGGAACAGTCTACGAAAGTCGAGAACGCCTGGGACTAGACACTAGGCAGGTTCAGGCTTGTGTGAACCCCATCAACGAAACCAATAAGTTTCGTGTTTCTCGCTCTTTTTCAAAATAAAAATTAAAAAAGAAGGCCGCTGATCAATACTCTGCAAAGGATTGTACGAGAGTAATTTACGGAATATGTTTGTTTTTCTCAAAAGCGAATAACTATTTTACAATAACGGAGCGAATGCTCGCACGCTGATTGGCTAATTTTTATTGTCAATAAGAGTACAGAGAGTACAGACGGATGAAACTCGTAAAGCTGACGCAATCAGCAAAAGAGTTTTGTCAAACTTTTCAGCGCTGCACTCTTGATGAGGCGAGAATTGTGCAAAAAATTTAGCAGTCTTCAATGAGGAAATCATCTAAAATTTATGGATTAAAACTGAAGAAACCTTTGCAACCTTAGAGCGAAAAGGTGAGGGTGTTTATTGAGGATTCAGAATTTGTGCTGTCGATAAAATTAAGCTGAACCGTGTTTTAGCACAGGCAGCCCAAAATGGCAGTATGTGTACTAGAAGATTTCCTTGACAGTCTAAATATAATAAACGAACAAGTTGAAATGAAAACACAAATAAAGAAACGTGTAAATAAAACATTGCTTACGTTTTATTTGTTGTTACTTGATGTGTCTTGACTGTCCTGGGAGCTATTTACACAAGTTTTAAATTTCGCTGATTAAACGGGTTGGAAAGTGAAATTTCAATGAAAAAATGGAAAAACAATGGTTTTGACATGAAATTTATCTCTTCATGCTAAATTCAAGCAAAAATCTGTTCCAACCGTCATATTTTCCAAAATTCTCAAATTGCCATACCCTGGGCATTAAAAAGTCCAGGCAGTGGGCCATTTTAAAAAATCTCATCTCCAGGGCATGAAAAAACTCGGCACATGCCCTGCAGCCCAAAAGTTTCAACTCTTGCCAAGGATGATATCGAGGCTGGTTCATGGAAACGAGGTTGAATTTCATGCCCGGCATGAAAATCTGAATTTCATGCAGGGCATGAAATCGGATGATATCGAGGCTACTGTACGGAAACGAGGTTGCATTTCATGCCCGGCATGAAAATCTAAATTTCATTCCCGTTTCATGCCCGGCATGAAATCGGGTGATATCGAGGCTACTGCACGGAAACGAGGTTGCATTTCATGCCCGGCATGAAAATCTAAATTTCATGCCGGGCATGAAATTGGTGGAAACCTAAATTTCACACCGGGCATGAAAATATCTTTTTGGCTGATTTCAAGCCTGGCCGGGCATGAATTTAGGTTTCAACCAGTTCCATCCGGGGCATGAAATTTAGTCCTTGCCTTATCTGCAGTTGAAAATTTGGACGTTTTCTGTCGGTAAGTTCATTAAATGGCGCTCGGATTGTGTCATGCAGTCTTCGGCTGGATCAGATTTTCAGTGACTGGTGATCTCATTGCAATCCTCTAAATCACTGAATAAACAAATTCTGTCGAGAAAACTTGTGACCTTTTATTTGCTAGGTTTTGTTCCTGAAGTTCACAGTATAATACTCTTTAGTCGACCATTCGTTCCCCCCCCCCCCGCCTTTATCAAGTTTTGATTGCATTGGTATCAATAGCTTATGAAAACATTCTTAGAATTGACACTACCGGTAATGCACTTCTTTGATCACTAATGCTCGGCTCAGTTACTGAATCAACCACCACCCACCAACACACTCATTCGCACACTCACTGCACTCATGTTATGACAAAAGCTTCTGTGCGGACAACATTGACGCTGTCCTCCTATTCCATAACGTTGTAATGGGCTTGGACGTCTTCGACTGCAAAGTGAAGAGAGAGATATATTAAAGAGAAGAACAAATAGATGCACAGTTGACATAAGCCCAGGGTGAAGCATATACAGTCGAACCACCCAGTGCGACCACCTCCCTTGACAGCGACCACCTAAATTCCCCCAGTCATTTCACTATAGATGCCGCAAGCGACCACCTCCGTAAGTGTCCACTTTTAGGCGGTGAAATTTTCCATTGTTTTTAACTTCCGATAAGCAACAACTACAGCAGTGGGAACCATGGACTCCTTCCTTGAATTAGGGTTGTGTTTTCTTTTCACATTTGTGTTTTCGTTACTTTTAAAGACATACGCTGTATTAGGTATTTCCAGGAGCATATCTGGTATTTCATAAGGCAAACTGTTATCGTTTCAGTAATTATCCTGTCCGTATAATAACAGATAATAGCGACCTTCAGATCGGACCACGAGTACGAGATTGAGTACGACTTGAATTCCTTGACGCGCGCTTTTGTAATCTGTCCTGTGAATATCGTTCACTTAGCATTCTCCTCCGCTGGTCAGCAACAGGGAGGAACGATGGCTTTGAGAACGTAACGTTTTTGAAATGTGAAAGTCGAACTCGTACTCAATCTCGTATACGTAGTCAGATCTGAAGGTCGCTAATAAATACCCCAGTGATTCGAAATCCGAAAACTGGCTTTCGCGATGCCAATCCCAAATTTCCTTCCCGTGTTGAGCCAGCAAAGGCAGAAATCATACCCAGCGGTTCCTCCAGGGTTTCCTTTTTGACAAAATTGCCAGCGAAGCCTTTTATATAGTCAGTGAGTTTTTTGGTTTATTCTGTCCACGGTTTACAAAAACAGCAACGGAACTACTTTACAGGAAGCTACGGATTGTCACCACACCTTATTGCTTAAGCATTTTTTCGTTTGTTTTGGAATATTGCCGTTTTGACAGACAATCAGGTAAATGCCGAACGGTGGACTCAGATTTGATATTGATTTGTTCCTATTGTCATTCTTTAAAAAATCGTTTCAACTTACTTTTAAATGTCTTGAATTATGCGGCAGGTCCTGGTAGAATATCTTTACCGTCCGATTGCAAAGTCTGTGGGATTCATACATCTGCCATCCAGATTTGAACACATTTATTGCAAATCCTGTATATACAAAACAAATTAGAAGTAAGAAAATTTGCGTCCACGGAGCTAGAACGCTGATTAGAAACTTATTAGCTTACATATCGGTCATTTTGATGTGAACTCCGTAGTTGAAATTTCAATTGACGTTGCGTGAGAAACATACACAGCGGTAAAAACAATGTAAACAAACTTAAGACTTACCAGTTAGTTAAACGGGAGGGAAGGCTGAAAACGTCGAGTAACATTTCTTTGCGCCTGGGATGCATTCTTGTTTTGCTCTTTTGCTCACGAAATTTTTTCACCTTGCTGACGATAAATTGCGTGTTCAAAAGCGAGAAAACGTCAGCGTATGAATTCGCATCAGCCGAAGAGACCCGAATATTCGAGCGTCAAAGTGTTTTAGTTTTAGTATATGACTTTGTCGGCAAGCAAAGCGGCCGAAGTGCTGTCGGAAAATGGGCGAATTTTTGTGGCGTATATTTGTGGCGTCACTTGCTTCATGTTCGCGTAATCGCTTCTTTGACATTTCAGTCTCACCTTTCCAGCTGGTTCATCTTCGTTCTGCAGATACGCAAATGGTGTTATTGAGAAGCTATAACCTCCTGTGAGTGTCCGGTGGCGGTTTATTTCTCCGGTAAGTACATAATCTTAACACTTGCTCTTCTTCGTCTTCGCGGCGAAGACTGTTTTCTATTTCCATCAACAATGTGTACAAAACATTTCCAAATAATGGTTATTATGGAAACGTTTATCTCTTTCTTTTCGTTTGATTGTTTGTTTTCTGTTGGTCACTAGTGTTGTAGTTAAACCAGCGATATTATGACACATGCAGCTGCATACTCAGCTTATTGGCTTTGGTTTCACTTTATACTTGCAGCTCATACTTAACAGGAATATGTTATTTCTCTGTTGTTTGCTTATGGTCGCTCACTTTGACCACCTGTTTTACACACACAATTCATTTCAGTTTAAGCGAAAAACAGATTTTTTTAAGCTCAGGTAAATGTAAAGCATTTAAATGTAAAGCTCACTATGACTTTGCATCAAGCTGTGATATTAGTCAAACTCAAAGAATTTTAGTTTTACTTAGCTCGTCAACAGACGTGACAAAGTTTTATTCATGTTGGAAAGGCAACATCGTTTCAAATAGTTTTTGTCATTCATGATCACTGAAAACTGGATTGTGGTTAATAGAAAATCGGGAAATTTCAGGGAAGATTTTTGTCTGATGAGTGGCAACCTTGTTTTCCCAATCCTAAAATTCAGGTGCCTATTAAGTCCTTATGTTTTTCGTCTCAGTGAAAGTGAAAATTATATTGCCTTAATCAGGTCATTCATTATTGTTTAACAAGAACAACCTAAAGAATTGTACCACATGATCAGACTAGCATACCCCTGTTGAGGGTTGCATTAATTATAGTTTAGTTTCACTTAAATATTTTTAGGTTTATTCAGGCCAGTACCTGGACTTAATGGCTAAAAAAGACCAGAACATTTGTCACTCCAAAAGGGAGAAGGGCCAGCAAAGAGGGTTATCAAGGAAAGGATAAATCATAGAACTGTAAGTAGATAAATTCTTTCTTTTAGGTTGGAATACGCTTGAGGGGAGAGCTTACAATTTTAATTGGCAAGACATGGGGTGGAGATAGGTCAGAATGACAATTCCTCCTGTGTGACATCATCTGCTATTTCAAAGAAAATTGACAAAAAATCTCTGCTTACTATGCATTGCTTTTACAACCTGTCCCTGTGGCAAAATAAAAATCAAACAATGGGAAGCATTATTTATTTTTAGTTACTTCAGGTATCCTGATCATAACCTAGGAGTGCTACAAACTCCCTTTTTGTGCACTATTTAACCCACTTATTTGCCCCAAGATCAACAGGCATGCATGTTCTCCTGACTGCTTGTTCTCCACACATCTAAGGTACTACTTGGGAGAATTTTGTTCAACATCAAGACTATGACTTTTATGTTTGATCAACGTTCTTTACTTTGCTTCTCACAAATATATGATGCCTGCAACAGGCCACAGACACTGAAAAATATGAAGTGGTCAATAGATTGCAAGAGTTGTTATGCAAGATGTTAGTATGTGTATTAATTTTACAATTGATACTAAGGTGATTCCATTCAGTTAACTCCTGGTGTGATAACACCAGGGAAGCCCTCTCTGTGTTATTAAGTGCTACCACAACAGTCATAACACAGTTGTCATTTATCCTGATGTTCAATTTCTTGTTTTCAGCTGAAGAAAGAATTCTTAGTGAAGTGGAAATTCTCCTGGGTGGAGACAAAAAACAGGACAAGCAAGAACACAGACATTGAAAAGGAAAATGGAAAAAGACTTTAGAGTAACTCCTTAAAGTGGATTAAGCATTTGGTGGAAAGATTAGAAATATATTTATTGAATTTTTTTTAAAAATTTTTTCCTATAATTAAAATGGACACTTGTTAATTAAAATGGGAACGAGGGCCCAGTTGTTCGAAAGCCGATTAGCGTTAACCTTGGGTTAAATTTTGTCCAGGCTTTCTGATTCTCTTGATGTTAAAAAGCGTTACTGCTGCTAACTTCATGTGGCAATTTAAAGTAGCCAGAGTCAAACTGTTAAGTGAAAATAATTTACTGGAATCCACCTTGCTTGAAACAACCAGGTCCTGACATAGTCTGTTTCCTGACCATGATGGTCTGTTTCCATCAGATGGTTTTTAATTGGGGGAAAGGGGATTTCTGGTGAAAATTAATTTCTGTGTTGGGGAGATCAAAGTGGTTAAATTTGGCCTTTTAAACATGTAATTTTACAAGAATGGTGCCATGTTATCACACTATACTTAGCCATTTTGACCTCACAGACAGTCATGATGTCCAAATTACACTGTTTGCAAAGGAGACTGACATGGAATATTTTCTCTTGGTCACATATCCCATCCTGCATGCAATGACCCAGTGAAAAATGTTTTCCCCTCATAGTCCTCTTTGGCATCCATCCACATGAGCAAAACCAAATTAACTGTCTTTACTACCTTCAAGGGTTCAGGGGAAACATTGATGCTTATTTGGAAGATTTGAAATTTATCACAGCATCTCTCCCCCCCCCCCCCCTCCATCACCACAGCCTGCCTCCAACTTCCCTGTTCCTTTCAATAAATAAGTCTATAGGGAAGATGTTACTTTTAAAATAGGGGCAATTGATTCCCAACTGGCCAGGGGGACAGAGGGTACCCTCCCTGTATAAGCTATATAGATATCTGCTACCCCAAGGGGTATGGCTTTTTGGTTTGAAAATGGGTATGGATTTTGACTGTTTTGGTCTGAAAGTCTGATTTGGGTACCAGATCTGAAAATGGGTATGGATTCAGAGGTTAGGGCTAAAAACATGTATTGGAAAGTTACACTGGAGAACTTGGCAGCACACCCCCACTAAAAATTCCTAGGAGTACCCCCCTCCTCCTGGGATGTGAATAGTGAACTTAGAATAAATGCACTTAGCCTGATCTGTACTCACTGTACTCATCTGTACTCACTGCCCTGTATAAAAAATGACTAGTTAATTCTTAACCATCAGAGGTTAAATAAGGAAACAGTAAAAAATTGGGAAATTGAGTTGTGTTGATTGTGCTGAGCTAGGGACCACTTTCCCCAGAAAGTGCGGAGTGGATAGCAATAGATTGCCAGTAGACTACTAACTTCTTCTGGTATTGGTCATCGAGTTAAAGTAAAGGGCTCTTAATTATTCTGCTTTCTTATGAAAAGGTTGATAATCTTATTTTTATCGTTGAGGACACTCTAAGGAGACGTATGTGTAGGATATGGTATGTTGTGTAAGCATTTCATTGGACCGCAACCAATCAACAATAAAGGATTTCTAACTACCCCCTGTTGCGTCCACATTTTGACACTTTGAGTATTGTTAGTACTTGGGCCAGTAAAGGTTCTGGAGGAGACAATTTGTCAGTGTGGGGATGGGTGTTTGAAGAATTTCAGCTCATTTGTAGGAGTCACTCAAGGGTCATCTCATTGTTTACACTTTTGATAAACACTGGATTTTTTATAATCCTTCATTGTCAGCAATTTCTTTCGATTTAGATACGACGGTGGAGAAGGAAATGCCGTTTCAACCTGAATAGAAAACTGACTTTATACCCACTGAGTATGTCAACTCAAGATTTACTTAAAGACCAGGCAATTTTCAAGTTGGTTTTCATGCCCAGCATGTGGAGTCAATTTTCATACTGGCCATACAAAGTCGATTTTCATGCCGGGCATGAAAAGCCGATTTTCATGCCGGGCATGTAGAGCCAGATTTCATGCCGGGCATGAAATGTGGCTCGACCGAGAGAAGACTGGGCTGAGACGAGAACAAAAGTCATGCCGGGCATGAGATTTCGATTTTCATGCCGGGCATGAGATTTCGATTTTCATGCCGGGCATGAAAATCGAAATTTCATGCCCAGCATGAACTTTTTTCGTCTCAAACCCAGTCTTCTCCCGGTCGCTTGGTACGGATTGTCCCTGAGCAAAAGAACATCCCGGGCATGAACTTTTCCGAAACATGCCCTACCAAATTTTTTCCTCAATGAAGTCCTCTTTAGTTTGCTTCCAACAGTTTTGGGTTTAGAGAGGCATGAAAAAATGCGTTACATGCCCAACTAGAGGGGATACCCGGTCGGAAGTAGTACATTTTCCCCTACATGCCATGATCCATGTAAAAAAGAGCCTTTGATTTTTAAGATCGTTGAAAATAATACCCACGAGGGCATTTCTTCATGCCTCTTATGTCTCAAAAGAGGTTTTCGTGGCTCAAGAGAGGTCGTTGATCATGTTTTGGCATTAAAATGGCCAAAAAGCATGCCTATACGATTAAAACTGTATATTTTTAACTGAAATTTCACTTTCCAAGCCGTTATTAGTACCGTATGTTCTGTCCTTTATATAGCGAAGCAAGGCTGGCGGGTGAGAAACGAAGAGACTTTTCAACGAAGCTCGACAAAAGCACTCAAAATACTCTTCGCTATATAAAGGACAGAACATACGGTACTAATCAGTCGGGGGTTGAAGCGGAATAATGAATATTGAATACTGGCTTAAAATTGTAAAGGAATATTGAATATTGGCTCAAAATTGTAAGGAATATTGAATATTCAGTTTTTTAATCAAGAATATTGAATACTTGCAAAGAGAAAATAAGTTCTCCTCACCCTCTCTGTCTCCAAATGAGAATCGCAGGTGTTCTATATTTTCGATATTTGGCAGGCGCTCTGCCTCATGTTAAGCTTACAAAATTTGCAACGCGGACTACTCCCCAAGGGAGATATTTTCTTGTGACGTCACTTTCAAAGCACATGCTTCAGTTGACCGCTTTAAATTTCGACGCTTTGGTTACGGTCTAAGAACTGTTCGGACTTGTAAAGATGGGAAAGCACAGGAAAGACAGGTAAGTAAAGCTTTTAAACTATTTTTAACTTGAACAGATTTCCAAACCATAAGCTTACAACAACGACGACAACAACAATAAAAATCGAGAGTTCTTTTCTAATCGATTTCTAAGTGTAGTGTTTGAAATCTAAGTAGATCCATGCATCTTCGCCATTTGACCGCTAATAAACTCATCCGAAACTCATGTTGACTTCAGTCTGCCAGCGAAACCAAATAACGCTACAGACAAGAAGTCACAGTGAAAGTCGAAAAGGATAACATACTATTTTTCTGCAATTGAATGAACAATGATAGTTCACAAGCCTCAAAGTCGATCTCAAAATAGACTTGAATCGAACTTGAAAACTTTTGGCCCTTCAACTCTGCCAACTAACGAATCTAAACATTTTTATCCGTTTGTTAGCTGACATTGAAGCTCACAGATTCCACGTTGGAAAACAGAACACCACGAAAAAAATGTTTTAAATGGCCTTATCACGGTTTTCTACGCCATCTTGACAGGTAGGCAACGCAGTTAGAAATTATAGTGTGTGTATGGAAATCCGACGGCAATATTTTTTTCAAAAATTGAATTCTGGACAACTTATGAATTGTAAAGTTAAAATGCTAGGCAAAAGTTTTTATTCACCAAGTTTGAAAGATGTAGCTTGGCTAGAAAACGTTTAGTTACGTTTTTAATTTTCCATCCAGTTGTCTATATTTTCCCGT
>OZ024891.1:38819247-38826747 GCA_964017195.1 Siderastrea radians | reverse complement strand
CCTGGGGAGAGGAAACACGTGAGCGAACGGGCCGTACAGCTACTCAAGGTCCCGACCAAATAATACCTCACTGTACAGAAGGTCATTTCAACTGATTCATAGCAGCCTTGTGAAATTAGAAAATCTTCTTACAGAATTAGGGGAAGAAGACCTCGTCAACCAGATTCTGTTTTCCGCACTTACCACTTTAATTGTTGAGAATTTTTTCTCCTTAATGCGGCAACAGGACTCGATGCCAACGCAACTCGAATACGGAATCCGGCGTGCCGCCTGTATAAGAGAGCTGGAAAAGAGAATGCACAGTGGTCATTTTCAATATTTCACTGGTCCCAAGAGTTATTATCCTAACAAAGTGCTTAACACTCCTCCGCCCATTCCACAGGCAATTGTCGATGCAGTACAAAGTGATCTGCAAAATTTATCTCTTGAAGAGAAGAAAACTTTACGTGAATTTGCCATTTCATTTGGACGAAGCGTTCGCCAGCATACCGTAAGAGACAAGAGTAAAGAAGAAACCGGCCAGCTACCTTATCCTATTTCATTCTCTTTACAGCAGCGCCAAGATTCGAGTTGTGATGTCCTCACAGAAGACTTGGCCGCAGGTCATGCTAATTCGTCAAGCTATTCCCAGGATAATCGAGTTATTCAGTGCGACATCTTGTTCAAACAAAATGAGACCATTGCAGTGAAACACGGTAGAAAAAAAGAGGAATGGGGATTTTTCCTTGCCGTTCTTATGAAAGATTTGCTGATCAAGAAAGGGAGCAATGACGGGATAGATTTCGTTGACGACTGTATGAGCATAACATGGCTCGACAACTGTGAAACGGGAGACAAATACACCTTTAAAGAGTCATATTCAGATTGTCGAAATTCGCCGTATTCAGTTATTGACCGCGTCGAAGTTGTAGTCAATGAGGGTCTGCCAAATGAAAAACTGTTCACAATTTCGCAGCAAGAAGTTTTAAGAATTGAGCGGATACTCAAAGGAGGCGTAGACAGTGACATTGACTCCGAGGATGAGGCTTCAGATGCCTCAGACGACGAACAGCCGGGAGGACCATCCAGGGTTTCTTGTCGTACACGAACAGGGAGAACAGCAACCCGTATTAGATTACGGTGATGTCGAACTTTTTTGAAAAATCACAAAGCTGATCTAACAGCTACAGCTGAAAATAGATAACGCATAAAGCGGTGCTCAATGTAAAATGTGTCATGATATAGGAATGATACTCAGATTGGTAACAGAATGCTACTTTTAAATTATGTAGCGGTTGACGTACTTGTGGGCACTTGTACCGTTCCTGTTATTCCTGAAGGCAAACACTACATTTATCTTTTATCCGTTGTTCACTTATTGGTTTAGAAGTAACTCTTGATAGACAAGTCGTTATGGTTACGTACAGTTGTTGTCTTTGTACATGCTTCAAAAGACTATGTTTCGCTTAAAGCGGGTGTGATATTATGTATTTCTGTTAGGTGCACTAATTTCGACTTGATTGCACGAGTGATGATGTTAAGGAGATAAACGCGTTTTCGAACAAGTTTGTACAATGGCCTACAAAAGAACTTGTTATAAACATCGTGCAACACTTCATTGTTTTCCAGATTATATAGACTCATTGGTTGGACCGCATTGTCGTCATTGTTTGTTTAATAAAGCTTTTCACTGAAACATGTTGCTTGGCTTATTTTTTGGGGGGTACTATTTTGCTAGTCAGCAAATAAAGAAGCCACATGCGTCTTACACTTTAATCAAGGCCATTGAAGGTGTAACTAGAGGGCACCATTAAAAAAGCATGTAATAAGTGATGAACTAACACCTTCCAGAAGGATAGCAGCAGAACAATGTCCAGTGTCCTGTGCACAACTTGTGAATTGGAATAGAATATTTGACCGCTCTCGTTTTGTGGGTCTGAAAATTGTATACCTGGGAACATCAACCTATTTAAAGGAATAATGAATATTGATCTCAAAATAGGCAAGGAATAATGAATACTTGTGAAAAATGGGCGGGGAATAATGAATATTTAAAGTGAAAATATTCCGCTTCAACCCCCGATAATCAGCGAAATTTAAAACTTGTGTAAATAGCTCCCAGGACAGTCAAGACACATCAAGCAACAACAAATAAAACGTAAGCAATGTTTTATTTACACGTTTCTTTATTTGTGTTTTCATTTCAACTTGTTCGTTTATTATATTTAGACTGTCAAGGAAATCTTCTAGTACACATACTGCCATTTTGGGCTGCCTGTGGTTTTAGCAGATTATTTTGTGAACAGTTTTCACTGGATTAAAGGTTAGTTGAGTAATTCGAATTTTTCCTTGTATTTCTGGCCTATTCTTACCAAAGTTTTAATTTACGAGCCTGTGATTCTCCGAATTACAGCGATGAAATTCAGATTCTGCGGCAATCACATCTTCAACTGACTCTTGCTCTTCTTTCCTTCGTTTGAAAATCAGTTTTGGCTTTTTGTTATTGTAAAAAACAAATTGACGTCAGTTTTTTATGCGTCTGTCCTCTTATTGATGATAATTTGCGTCATAACCTGTTCAAAGTTTCTCTGACCGTCGAAACCTACTAGTTCTGACTCAAAAGCTTGCCTCGGCTGTTTTTATCAGTCAGGGCTGTTTTAGCGGTCGTACTCATCCTTGTACTGTACTTCGTCGAATGAGCTCTCTGCGATATTAAGGTTTCTAAATGGTCCCCGACTAGAAGAAGGTCGCTTCGAAATATAAGAAAAAATTGCCAATAAATGAAGACACTTTGGCCAACATGTACAGCAGTGGCAAACACGATTTTAGAAAGATGTAAAGCACGCGTATACATGATCGAATTGAGAAGTGGCCCTGTTCCTACGCCTACAAAGAAAGTAAGAGCTGCAATGGCTGCAACTGAAATTAGTGACGACTGATGTGATGAAATATATAATTATATGTTATTCACCGGCCGGGAGGTCCGTCTAGGGAAAAACTGTGCCCGAGGTCTTGAGTACGGCCCAAGGCCGCAGACCGAGGGCCGTACTCAAGACCGAGGGCACAGTTTTTCCCTATTCGGACCGACCTAGGCTTGGTTTGGGAAATGTTTGTAAACAGTCCTTCTACGTGCGCTAGTTCCCAAGATCAAAGCTAAGGTAAAATTATTTTAGTGCCCGTAACTTGCGAAAAAGAGCCGCTAGCAAACCGTAGGGATAAAGGATAGACTAACGATAAAACAGAACTAAAAATATATATACTATAAAACAATAAGCGTTAACAACAAACCCCGACGTCTCATAGCAAGAATAAAGAAAAAAGCTTTGTCTTGTTGAAAATGACATCACACGTTTACATTTGGTTTTCAGTACCGAAAGTTTTTTAGTGAAAACTAAGGCTTACACGCCACAAATTCCACCGCGTATCTTAGTATTTTAAGAGCCAGTCCACGAGAGGTTCAAGGATTTTTGGAAATGGTCAGAAACAACCCCATCTCAAACTTTGCCTGCTGAAAGCTAGTCATGAGCAAGTAATCAAATCGACATTATGTTGTCTTCTAATACTAATGTGGTCACGTGACAGGCAATTTAAATTTGACCCCCCTGGGAGCAATTTTGGCTCAAAAAATTTTCCAAAATTTACCAACTTTGCATGTCTCTTGACAAAACAAACATGACCCAATCGTAAATCAAATGATGTTTCTTTACTAAACTGACCTTCTTCTTTATAAAAATACTAATATTTCTGTCAGATTCTTCTTATCAGCTGAACAATAATTTTCAACAGAGAGTGTGGTTTGACAGATTTGAAAAAGTGCCAATTTTACCAAATTTCAAAGGAATATTTTTCTATGTAGTAGACAAGATCTATGGTTGATCTGCATTTCCCCAAACAGCCAAAGGATTGTACTTAAACATTATCGAAAAGTCTTTGCGGGCAATTCATTTTTAATCTTCAATATAGCTTATGCAAAATTGACATTTTCCTAAAATAGACATATCTGCTGAGGGACAAAAGGGTCGCGTTAAATTACTTTTTAACACTTAAAAA
Source organism: Siderastrea radians (assembly GCA_964017195.1). Classification (NCBI taxonomy): domain Eukaryota; kingdom Metazoa; phylum Cnidaria; class Anthozoa; order Scleractinia; family Rhizangiidae; genus Siderastrea; species Siderastrea radians. Next base: position 38,822,718 of record OZ024891.1, on the reverse strand, counting down.
ATAAATGAAACCTGTAAAAATGTAAAACACAGGCTAACAAAGTATACGGTTATCGTTTGAATTACTTCACTGTCGCAGATTTTTCACATAAACGTTTTGCAGCTATTGAAGTCGTTCCTTCCTCACCCCTCCCCCGATGAATTTTAAGGTGAGTCAGGTGTTTATTATTTAATTTCCAGCAGACGCTTATTTCAAGCTATTCGAATAGATTCATTTGGCTTTTCAGTGTCGTTTTCAATCATTCAGAATCTAAAATAAATTTATAGGCCATAAAAACAGGGTGAAATGAGAGAATTGAAGTCGAGAAGTTGCGTTACTGTGCGTGACACAAAAGCGACTTTCGTGCTTGGATAACTTCTCGACGGCAGATTTACTATTTTACCAGGGGAAAATGGCAACCAAATAATTTCACATATTCCACGAGGAACAAGAATTTCCTATACCAGCCTACACCTTATACATGATGGAGGCTTAACGTTTTACAATCAGGCTTCCGCGAGTATCACAGTGCAGAGACTTCTCTGATCAGTCTGATGGATAAGTTGTTATTCAATCTCGACAACAATCGGGTCACTGGTATGGTACTAATCGATTACTGTAAGGCGTTCGATATGGTTGATCATCCCATTCTCCTGGAGAAGTTGAGGATTTACGGTGTGTGTGGTGACACTGAGAAGTGGTTCAGATCCTACTTAAGTGAAAGACAGCAGATGGTATTGGTTGATGGTCATGCCTCAGATTGCGCAATCGTCCCCCACGGCATTCCCCAGGGGAGTATACTCGGTCCGCTCCTGTTTGTTGTATTCATTAACGATCTTCCCCTACACACGCAGTCCTGTGGTGATGTTCACCTAGAGCTTTATGCAGATGATACTACACTGACGGCATCCGCGGATATCACCAAGTGCGATGGCCTCAATCTGACTCTTACTAACGCGTTACATGAGGTGGAGCATTGGGCAAATGCAAACAAACTCCCGCTCAATGAAAAGAAGACTAAAACCCTGCTCATCACTGGCAAGCGGCTGCATGATAAGCTCGAACCCTCTAGTAGAAATCTTGGGGTGCAAACCTCGAGTGGACACTCTCTTCTACAAGAACCCTCGGCCAAAGTTCTTGGTCTAGAGATAGATAGTGAGCTTAGTTTCTCTACTCATGTTGATAGCATTTGTAAAAAACTAGCTAGTCGGATTGGCATTCTTAACAAGATCAAGATTAATCTTCCTTTAAGCCAGCGCATATTATTTTACAATTCAATAATTAGGCCAATTTTTAATTATGTAAATGCCGCATGGCTTGAACGCAGCAGTAAGGAAAATGTAATTAGACTTTTACGCTTGCAGAAAAGAGCAGCGCGAATCATTTTGGATGCGGGACCATGGTCACCATCAGTCCCTCTTTTTAATAGACTTAAGTGGTTACCTTATTATCAAGAATGCGAAATTGCGAAATGCTCGTTAGCTTTTAAGAGAATAAATAATGAAGTTCCACAATACATATCGGAGAGATTAACTTTAAATAGCGAAAGACATTCAAGGACAACACGATATTGTAATCTTAATTTTATTTGTCCCCGTTTTAATAGAAAAACGGAAGGTGGAAGCACATTCAGCGTAACCACGACTACACTTTGGAACTCGCTACCTATTACTATCCGGCAAAGCTCATCTGCAATGGCCCTTAGAAATAGTCTTAGGAAACGGTTTTTAGCAGGCCAGAAATTTTTGCGCCATTTTTGTCCATAATTTTATTCTTATAATTATTTATTCTTTTGTTTATTAGTTTATTCATTTATTTATTTTATTTATCTTCTTATTAATTATTTGTTTCTTCATTTACTTATTTTCTTGATTATTTATTTATTTATATTTTTAAATTCTATCTACTCAGTATTATATTGTAAATAGTTACGTGTATATATTTATGTATTTTTAATATTTTATAGTTTTAGTACAGAGGGCCACAAGTTTATTAGTATGTATATACTATTATGTGTTTTACCCTCTTTAAATAAAGGCCTTACTTACTTACTTACTTACTTACAGTTAAACAACTGTTATACCGACTTTGCGAGTTGCCTTTGTGTGTATGAACCGTGTATCTGATTTGTTGCAGTTAGTCGGTAACCAAATATAGCTTACATTCTTTAAAATCTCAAGAATTGAACCATTGTTTCAGTTTCGGATGGGAAAATCCGGACCGCTGGAGCGCGCGTCAATAGCCAATCAGATTCAAGGATTTAGGATTCCGGACCGCTGAGATGCTTCAGAAAAAAGTAAAAGGGCACGATGATCCTATATTCAGTGGCGATCCTAAACCAGTAGATTAAGTGCTTTTCGCGCGCTCTGATTGGCTACTCAAACTCTGGATAGTAGCTGCTATTCACCCGGCAGTTTCCAGGATTTCGCGTGCAAATTTTTCCTCATTTCTCAGAAAAAAAGGAACTATTTGGTGCTGGTTATCCACTGGTTAAAACAATTATTCGCCTCAGTGTCGGCGAAGGATGGTAGTATTTACCTCTCCGTCTCGGCAAATATTCACCACTATTCACCTCCACTTCGGTGAATAATTGTTAATTGAAACAACTGTCAAGAAAATTGTACAGTTAATGGTTCTGAGTGTGTAAAGATATGCCCTCGTATTACTAGGCATCACCCATCGCGTTGTGCCATCTTTAATGTAAGGTATCTTCTCTCTCTGACGGCTTTTTCCAAGAACTATAAGCTACAGCGAACAGCGTGCAGGCCTTCAAACTTGCTGCCATGCACACTCTATTCAGGCCCTGTGTTATTATATACTATCCAATGGCCCCACACGCCATTGCAGTCTTCATGGTCACGTAACAACGCGCATAACTGATGTGAGAGGTTAGCGCATAACATGACAGCAGTGAATAACACAATGTGTGTTTAGCACCGCTGACCAATTTGAGCGTTTTTTCAGCACTGTCGCAAAACACGAGAACTTTCAAAGCGGTCAAATGCACGACGCGTGCGCATTTCCGGCCAATATTTTTTTTTTTTTTTTTGCCGGGACATGTTATGCACCGTTTGTACACGAACCTTTTGAACTGATTCAAACACAGGTAGCCCAAGCTCACTATTTTAGGCCTTCAAACACAGTAATCCAACCCTCCTGTCGACGATTATAAGAGTTTGTATGGGAAATCTTTCTTTCACTTCTAAAACCGAAATAAAATTGCCTACAAAACTCACCGTTCTCGTTTTCTTGTAGTTTCCTAGTATATCCCCCCCCCCCTTTAATTAAGGTTAATTTGGCGCCTTTCCGAGCGGGCCAACTTATCAGTCCCAGCACGTACACGAATATAAGAGTTTGTATGGAAAATATAACGCGCGCTAAAAATGTGCTTAATGTAAAATAAAGTTGTCTTTTTAACTCACCTCTGGCTCATTCATCCGTTTCTCAGTGTTTTTACAGCGGTTTAGGCCTCGAAGGATCAATAAAACACCT
>OZ024891.1:38761747-38811747 GCA_964017195.1 Siderastrea radians | reverse complement strand
GTCGTTACTCCAATTTACGCAGTCACTTAAAAAAAAACTGTTGTTTTTGTAATGAACGAGACAGGCTTAGAATAAGGCAGAAGTCAAATTTATAAGTAGCTGTAGCTAATTTGAAGCCTTGCAAACAGAGAGCTGTAATCATAAGTTTATTAATATTTTTCTAACATTAGGCAGAAAGTAACGCAAATTACAGCTGAGTTGATTGCTTATTTTTGTACGTGCTCGTTTCATTTCGTCAATTTTAGAATTACAGTGATTCAAAAATCTACACTTTTTTCGTAGTAGTCCTTCGTGAAGTGTTTATGTCAATCGCCCAGACTTTTGATATCATTAGTAGTAGGACACCGGCCAAAAGCCAGAAAAGCTGAATCAGACGGCATTCCGTTCAAACCATGAATGTGAGGTGAGATTGTATCAGTATATTTTTCCTTTACAGTTTTTGTTCTAAACTTTCTCTTTCTTTTAATTTCCTTTAACAATTAATTTTGTAATGAGACTGAAGTGTTCAAGTTTCAGAAAAAAGCCAGCTACGTTGCAATATTTAACAAACAATAGCTACAGATCTCAAAATAAATTCACTGTAATTAATATACTTTTTGTAGCCTCACCGAGGAACAACAAGTTCTTCTGAACTGTGCTTCGTCAGGCCACAATCTATTGATTAGCGGACAAGCCGGCGCGGGAAAATCCACCCTCGTGAACAACATCGTGAAAGATCTTACGAATAAAGGGAAAAGGGTGAAAATCGTGTGTTCCAGTGGGATATCATGTTCTGTGTATGGTGATTCAGTAAGTTCCCAAACCGTTCATTCATGTTATGGACTGCAAACTGCCGACATGCCCTCAACAATGGTTATTGCTAGATCGGTAAGTTTGTCGCACTGCATGCAGAAAATAAAGGATGCAAATACCATCATATGGGATGAGGCCGGAATGTCAAGTAAGCGCATTCTTGAACTTGTAAATGCCATTCATCACGCAGTAGCAGATCCACCCCAGCGGAAAAAGCCTTTTGGCGGGAAACAGGTCATTTTAGTGGGATAATTTCTGCAGCTTAGACCAGTGCCTAACTTTTTCGACGATGGATGCTTCATGTTCCAGTCTCGCGTTTTTCACGCAGCTGTAGGCCACAAGTTTGAACTCTCTGAGCTTTTAAGACAGGCGTTTGCAAATCCTTTTTTTCTTAAAGCACTTGCAGAACTCAGATTAGGACACTGCAGTGATGAGAGCGCGGCCTTTCTTAAGAGTCTCAGCAGGCGCATCGAAAATGAAGACCCCTTGCACATCTACTTTAGAAAACTCTCCGTACAGCTTCACAACCTTGATGTGCTTTATGGATTGCCAGGGGAGCTGCACACATTTCAGTGGTCGGACGAGGGAAACGCGTCCGGAATCAGTTGTCCAGCAGATGCGAAGCTACTGTTGAAGCAAAATGCTAAAGTAATGATCGTTTGGAACGTCTCCGATGACATCAAGAATGGAACTTCAGCAATATTTCGTGGCATCAAAGGGGATCACTTAGAAGTAGACGTTTCGAACGTTGGTGTTGTGTTTCTTAAGAGAGAAACATGGACAAAACGCGATCGGTCTGGACAAATTGTGGGAAGCCGAACCCAGTTTCCCCTGGTACTTGCCTATGCTGCAACATGCCACAAGACACAAGGTCTGAAGCTACCTGGTGTTGTACATCACTGCTCCAAAGAGTTTGTCTCGGGACTGACATACGTGGCAGTATCGCGCGTTGAAAATGAGCAGAACTTGCAAGTTATAGGCTTCAATCCTGAACAACTTTTGAGACCACCACACGATGCTGTTGCCGTCTGTGAGGGTAGCAGGGAACTGCTCGACGACCTTTCGTGTTGTTCGAATCAGGAGTTTGAGGAAGAATGGTTTGAGGTCAGTGACAGGGGAATGGAATCAACGGGGGAGGAGGAACATCCAGCAGATTCATTAGGCATGGATACTAGTCCTGATGGACTGGTTTCGTCCTATTTTGAGAAAGAAGGAGACCGTGTCATAGTTGATCTTGAAACTGTCTTCCTCATTCTTGATGACAACGAGTCTCAATTTAGTACCCCCCCTGAAAGCGTTGATCTGACTAACCTGGTTAAGGAGTTATTGATTCCTGATCCTAAAACTGATTTTGCCAGGGACAACAACAATAGTGTAACTGCGATACTGGAGAGACCAGAGCAGATCGAACACTTTGTCCGTATTCAGTGGTATAGGATCTATCAACTGTTTGGAGATCACTTAGCGAACAACCCAAACGAACTGTACCTTTCCCGTAAAGATTTCACTGATACTGTCCATCACCTGTACATTTCAATTATCGGATCAGTTTCATTGCGCCAGGAAAGTCGGTCCCTTTTTCAAGTAGACACTTTGTCTCAAGCGCAGATTTCAATTGCTTCGTCGCTCTGCCTCAGGCTATTCGAACTGTTTGTTCACGCGGTGACTGAAGCAGTTGAAAGACAGCATTCCACCTCCAGGGTAGACTTCGATGTCTCCGAAATGCCAGCGGCCGGTTTAGCAAAGTTGAGACATGTGGGTGGGTGGGCATTTCGAAAGGAATTGGAAAGGGCAAGGAGGTATTTACGGAGTATGCACATGTTCTCCCCTTCTTCAGAAACGCGGCAGAAGTTAAACGCGGCGCACGCCACATGTAGTTTGCTGGAAGATTATGCCATTGTCCAGTACTCCTGGATAGTGGAAAACACGGATATACCACATACACTTGATGTAACTGAGAATAGGCAGTTCAGGGAACGTGGCCTCCTGCACATCTCCGATGCAGCATTCAGTTCCGTTTTGCGGTTGGAAACCCTTAGAGTGGAGCTTATTAACACTCATAGGATCAAACAGTATGCGGCAAAAAGTGAATTTGTAGAAGATGCATTGAAGGAGGTCTTGAAAAACAGAGAAGTGAGAGTATGCTGGGACACGATGTTTCAAGACACAGATGCTGATATGAAGATACTTAACTATTTGTTAAAGTGGTCTGTAGCAGTAATCGTGGGGACTAGCAACGATCGACGGTTGTTCTTCTTGCGTTCGCACTCTTAATGACTTATGTGGTTCCACTCCCCTCTCTACCAGAAGATTCTGGAGTGGGGTTATGGTATTGTATTCTAAAAATTATTTTTGATGCCCTAACATAGACAGTAGAAATAAAAGTTTTTACTATGAATTGAGGTGGACTGAAACGTTCGTTGCCCAAACGTGTATGAAAGGGATGTTTTTGTTCTCTTTTCAGCCTTTAGTGGATAATCTGTTCAGTGGTGTTACTACACGCTACATGCGAATGGCCTCTGCTCAGTTCCTAAAGGATTTTCGGCGTGCCCATCAACTGAAAAAGACGTCTGAACACAGGAAAAGGGTCCTTCAGCGACAGCAGGTTGCCACTGTAAGAAAGGATTCCATTCCCTTCGATGAAATTGTGAGTGATCATAGCTCAGGAAAAAAATCAAGTCACCGCCGCCTACAAGTCTTTGGAGAGAAACATGGCGCTGTGGGCTTGGGGAAGATTTACAAGAAGGAGCAACTTTCCAAACTGTGCAGTGCCTATGGGGTTCCTGTACGACCGGCGTCTCAAAACAAAATGCAAATGGCAAGTAGATTGTTGGAGGCGATAAAGGCATGTCGTAATGAGCAGATACCCTATCCGCTATGCGTTGCATCGAGTCTTCAGTCATCCACGGAAACTGATTCTGGACGAATCGTTCTCCGCATAAGGCGAATTTGACTGAATAACGAATCTTATCGTTAGGTTAACTGTTAAACTTTACGTAAAGCTTGTCTAAGCATAATTCGATTTGATCACACATTTAAACTGTGACGCTCACAAAAAAAAAAAAGAAAAAATGGCAAGACGGTACGAACTTTATCCAAACAGCACATGCATTGTCTGTGCGTTTCCTTTTCGTTTTGTTACATCTTGAAGTGGTGGCTGAAGTGATTTCGGCTTGTTGAGACACGTTCTCTAATTCGTACCGTTCACCAACTGAATATAGCTGTCTGCCATGTTGTTTTTTAGTCTTTAAATGTTATAGTGTATATTGAAAGCCATAATTACCGCTCACAGAATTAATTTTTAGAGTCGATGAACTCCAGTGATTAGTTTATTGGTACGCAGATGGTTATGGTCATTTCCTCCTGTTTTGATGAACGAAACAATTTGTTATCAAATCTAGTTTGATCACTAGGATTCGTTCAATTCTCGTAAGTTTTTTAACTTTCTGTATTATGGTATATGCTTTTGCTACTGTAATTTATAGTCATAGAAATAAAGGTTGCTGTTGTTGCTTTTATCCGCTGTGTACTTACTTTGCAATCAACAATGAACACCATAGGCCCTCCGGTGTGCATATTGAATGCAACGAAGTTACTGTCGATTGGGTCATAACTGGGAAAATGCATCTTTATAAACTTCCGGTTGCATTCCGCTCCATCCAATATACACCAGTAAATACTGAAAGAAATTCATGATATAAGGTTCCTTTCAACACTAAATGGTTCATCTTTTATCCAACCAAAAAAATTTAACAAACACGAGATCTGCAAACTCACGTGAAGCCAAATTCTTGCATCATACGAACACCTTTCCAAAACAGTACAAATAGATCACTGGGGGTGCAATCATGTGAAGGGAACTGAGCTATCGGGAACCGAAAACCACAGTCACTCAGAAAAATAAACTGCAAAACATGCGTTGCCAGTTGTGTTTCTTCTTTGCCTAAAAAAGGGAAACAGAAAGATAAATAAACTAAATGAAAATTAATACAAAACTGCTATAGGTGGGTTCTTTAGTACCGAATAATGACCTTCTCCTCTCGATCAAATGTCATCATTATTTCAATAAAATCGAGTTGGATGCCATAGTGTACCGTATTGGTAACTTGCCTTCAAGTTTCTTCATATCCTCATGCAGTGTTCCAAGATCCACAAAACCCACCAGCTGGTGCTTGCCATTCTTTATTACCATTTCCACGTTTTCCTATAAAACCAACAAAAACAGCAAGGGATGAACACAGAGCTTATCACCGACCATGTCACTTACAACATATCGTCAGAATTGAGTCAACAATCATGGAATTTACCTCTATCTTCATTTCATCAATGACGAATCCTCCCCAGAAGTCAGGTTCCGTCAAGCTGTTTCTAACTGCGTCTTTAAAACACCAATCCACTATACGTCTATCCCAGCCCGGCTTTTGCTCAATCTTATTTTTGTAATACCTGATAACATAAAACCAAAATCAGCTGAGAAAGGAGACACTGTGTGAATCTACCGTGAATGCGGTTGAGGAGAAATAGTCGATTTAGAGAGCAATGTATGCTGTTTTATTTACAAATTAATTAATCAATCAATCAATTAATTAATTAATTGATTAATTACTGTTTTTCCCGAAATACATGATCACAAATATTTACCTTAAAGTTCTGTTGCTTAGTAAAACCAGGGCTTGTCGTAGCGTGTCAAGCACATGCGGATTCTTGCAATATAGGTCCAAGCACAATTTGATTATCCTGTTTTTTGAACAAAGATTGATTGATTGATTTAATTTTATTTGAATACGGTAATTTACCTATTTAACTTTGCCATGCAGATTCTTGCAATATAGGTCGAAGCACAATTTGGTTATCCTGTTAAACATAGATTTATCGTTTAATTTACTTTTATTTCAATGCGGTAATTTATGTATTTATTTAACTTCGCCATACAGGATAAGAATAAGAAGAAATGGTAAATAACATAAGGTGAAATAGAGAAAAAATATAAGAAAACATAAAGAATAACGAAAATTAAAAAAATTAAAATAAAATAAGGAAATTAAAACAAAAAATCAAAAATAAAAATAAAAATGACAGGGTGGCCGCAACAGCTGAAAAATCTTTTTGTCTTACTTACTTCGGATGCCACCGGTATCCTTGTTTACATTTTGTCTGCAGCAGTTGCCTCTGCTGATCCCACAGTGTAGCCATATCTGGGGGAATATCGTCCTCGTTGACGACATTCTCCATCATGTAAATGAGGTCTTCATGATCCCTTTCGTCAATACTGAGTACTTCCTGCTCGAATCTTTTTTGCGCCCTATCTTCTTTTGCTTTAAGATTCTTAATTAATCTCCTTTGTTCGTCTAACTTTCTGTTCAAACCATCCACGGACATATACCGCTCATTGACAAAACTGCCATTGCTTTCGCATGATTCTCTCCGTTTCTGCTTTTTTCGCTCATTTTTTCTCAGAAGAGAACACGACTGACAACATTGGCCAGGGGGGGCTATCAGTTTGCACGCGTTAGAGAACATTCGCTTCTCACAAGGTGCAGTGGGCTTTTCCAGAGAACTAAAAGAAATCAATTTTCCCTGTAAAGGAGGCTGTAATGTCTCGTCGATGTAAGGAATTCCTCGACAAAGGTTTGATGACTCCAAGAAAGTGGCAAGTTGTTTCACGGCTTTTGCCGGCACATCTAGTCGCTGGTCTTCTATAGAAGTTCTTGGACTAATTTCTTCAGTCCCTGGCTTATTATTTCAATGCAGATGTCTTGCCCCTGCGAAGTGACCAAAATTTCAGTGACAACTCGTTGTCCATTGATCGCCCATTTCTCATTTCGAACAAAAGACAAAGAGAAAGCGCCATTTCGTATTGCCCTCCAGTTTTTGGAAAGGCAAACTTCTTCCTCAATAGAATCTATCAAGAAATGTCCTGTATCAGTATGAGCGAAATCCGAAGGAGTACCATCGATTTTCCGTATATTGATATAACCGTTCGTTGGTTTCTCTCCGCGTTTTCCAACTCTTTTAAGACGAACGCCTTGACATCCCCATATATCGTGGACAATTCGCCCTAAAGAGCTGCGAGACATTCCGCTCTGATTCTCCTTCTCCTTATGGTCCTCGTTAAACATTTCCTATATCTCCTCGATGGAAGTGAAGCTACCCTCGTGAAATTCAAAATTTTCACAGACCCTAAGCGTAAATTAAAACAAAACTTTAGTCGTCCGGCACTATAAGAAGAATCAAAACAAGATATGAAATTTTCTTTGCTTACCAAAACTTTGCATTTAGGGAATAGCCTAGGCCACACTTCCGTTTTGATACGAAGCCAGTGTCCTCATTTTCATTTAAACGCTTCAGCTTGGACAACATCGTTCAAAAGAAGACTGGTAAGAGTAGCGAAGAGATAAGTACTGCTCGGTTTCAAACCGTTTCCGTAAAATTGCCGTTAATCTGACTTAAGCTTGCAAATTTTTTTTCCGTTTGACTTTCAAAACAATGTCACGCGATTTCATAATTATCTGATGATGTTGTGGTTAATTACCTCAGCACTTAACTCCTGGAGCCGCAATTTGAGAAGCGACAAATGTTACTGTGCCCATTGCACTTAGGCTTCAAATTTACGTTTGTCGGTCGGTAAAATTTCACTGTGCCTGCCCCGCGTTGGTTTGAATTTGCCACTTGACGGTTGGAGTCCGTTGCAGGGCAGCCCGGTCCGCGCGAAGTCATGCCGTAGAACTGCTGAGTAAATTGGCCATTTACGTCTCTCAAAATAAGAATTCGGCAATGCGAACGACGTAGAAAGGTCGTTGTTTATCTACAAATCTGTCGCTGGTGGAATTTTCCCCGTGGTGCACCTTCAACGGGATTTATCGTCCCCGAAACCGTCAACGGTCAGGAGACGGTTTCCAACCTTCGCTTCGCTTCTCTCTACGCTTCTCAGGGTGGAAAAGCGTCTCGCTCAGAGAGGTGTTTTATTGATCCTTGGAGGCCTAAACCGCTGTAAAAACACTGAGAAACGCATGAATGAGCCAGAGGTGAGTTAAAAAGACAACTTTATTTTACATTAAGCACATTTTTAGCGCGCGTTATATTTTCCATACAAACTCTTATATTCGTGTACGTGCTGGGACTGATAAGTTGGCCCGCTCGGAAAGGCGCCAAATTAACCTTAATTAAAGGGGGGGGGGGGATATACTAGGAAACTACAAGAAAACGAGAACGGTGAGTTTTGTAGGCAATTTTATTTCGGTTTTAGAAGTGAAAGAAAGATTTCCCATACAAACTCTTATAATCGTCGACAGGAGGGTTGGATTACTGTATTTGAAGGCCTAAAATAGTGAGCTTGGGCTACCTGTGATTCAAACTTCAAGGCTCTGAAGACCGGAAGTGACTTAGTTCTTGAGTTTGTCCGCTGTGAAACAAGAACTTGGCACCACATTTTCTGACGTCACCCACCCGTCCCCAGTCTCTTGTGAGCACTTCGCGAAGAGATGTTTGCGTTCTCCGGACAAAACATTTAATGTTTTTTATTAAAAATAAAATAAAACACAAAGCTATTGCTTGTCCTGGTATCTATTCTTAACTTTAACATAGAACATTAAAATTACAACACCATTTTTTTGATAGCAAAAAGAATCTTGGTTGTCACTCCAAACCATAAGAAATATCAGTTCTACCAGTAGGCACGGCTCCTGGGTCAACTTTATAGTATTATTTTTGACATATGTTTTGTAGATTCAAAATAGCCCTCAGTTATTTCAAACGAACATATTGTAATGCAATTTTAGAATTATGTAACTAGAAATCTGGTATATTATGAAGTTATATTGCGCTGTAAACAATTTATAGAGGCAGTGAAAGATTCTTGAAAAAACTATCTTTGTCTATTTTACGAGGCTACAAGATACCTTGGTTACACCAAGCATAATCGAAGTTGGGCTCTAAATTAAACTATGACAGTGTTTTTCGCAATACAGTGGAGCCTCGATTTAACGAAGTGCCAAGGGACTGGGGAAATTGGTTCGTTATATCGAGGGTTCGTTATATCGAGGTTCTTTTCCATACATTACGCTATTACTGGGCTAAAAAATATCGTTCGTTATACCGAGGACTTCGTTACATAGAGGTTCGTTAAATCGAGGTTCCACTGTATAAGAGAGTGGTATAGGGGTGGGGAGGGTGGGGAGTCCCGATCAGAAGTCATCAAAATTAAGAATTAAACGAGACTTACCTGTAAGTTGAAGTTTGATTTGGATTCTATGAGTCATCAGCCGGGAGTGTAGGAGTTGGTACGAGAGTGCAGCGCATGCGTCAAGTCAGGCTTTAGAGGCCGAAATGACATTTTCGTTGCCAGGGCCTACGTTCCTAGGGCACGTGAAGTAGGTCTGGTGACGAGAAAAAACTGTAGAAAAGGAATCTCATTGCCATATGGCAAGAAGAATGAACCGTAACAATGAAGATACTCATCGGACACCCATAGGGAGGGGCACAATAATGATAACAGGGGGGGCGTACCAACTCCTACACTCCCGGCTGATGACTCATAGAATCCAAATCAAACTTCAACTTACAGGTAAGTCTCGTTTAATTCTTAATTCTATTTCGTCATCAGCCAAGGTCGTTACGGAGTGGTACGAGATTTCAGAGCTGTCATTGAGGCAGAAGAAAAAACAGTGTTTAAGTAATAAATAACTGACGTTTAATTGCGTCATTCGTTTATCCAAATATCAACGATTTAAGTAACAAAAATATGAAGAATCGTAGTCACATTACACTATAGACCACAAGCAAAGATAAACCTTACATGTATTGCCACGATCTGTGTCTCAGATCTGAGGCAGAAAAAACCTGGACCGAGGTTCGGTAAGAATACTAAACAAGGGGTATCAACCATCAAAAAGATATCCTATAAAAACATCAGTGTAGCTTAAAAACTACTCGAGCGCACCACATCTGTGATAAGACTAGTTTTGCGCAAATGTCCTTAAAATTTCATGTCCGTAATTAAACTCTGGCTCAGAAGACTTGTGGTAGAATTGTTGAAAGGTCCTCTCACTCGACCATCCTGCAGACAACATAATGTCCTTAATGTTTATGTTATTGTCTGCAAGGAAAGAAGATGAGGCGGCTCTTGTACTGTGGCCTTTAAACTTAGATGTATCAACCCCTGCAGTAGACAAAACGGTTCTGCACCATCTGGAGATTGTGTCCTTGCTTACTGGTCCATGTGGCTTTACATGACTTAGAAGCAATTGTTTGGATGCGTTTCGAAAAGGGGTTGTCCGCTTTATGTACTCCTTCAAATGAGCAATAGTACACAACTTCTCATCCTTTGGATAAACCTTAAAAACAACGGGTTGAATATGAGTTCCTACACGAGTCTGTTTTACTTTGTCCATGATCTTGAAAACACACTGATCAGTCGTCAGCTCCATGTTCTCGGTTGTTAAATACTTAATTGTTTGACATCTCTGACCGCTTAGGAGGCTTAGAAGAAATGTCAGCTTTAACGTGAGATCTTTCAAGCTGAGCTCGGGTGCTGAGGGCCTTCCACGAAAATAATTAAATACAACACTCAAATCCCAAATTGATTTGTATCGGGGTAATGCGGGGCGAAGCTCAAAGATGCCTTTCATAAACCGTCTGACAATTGGTAATTGTCCAAATGGAGTAGAAGAGTTTATGTCAAGCTGTAAGATGGACGACAGCATGCTTCTAGCAGTGTTTATGGCGCTGTACGATGATCCCTTTTCATACAGCATAGACAGGAAATCTAGGGCCATGGGTAGAGATGGTGACAAGACATCGCAGTGTTTCTGTTTACAGAATTCAAGCCACTTCTGGAGGTATGTCTGGTACTGCGCGGTTGTGCCTTTTCGCCAGGATGCAATAATGACGTCTGAAGATCTGGATGTGAAGCCTAGATCCTTGAGTTGTTTCCTGATAGTAGACAAATAAGGAGACTCATTTTTCTGTGTAGTGGGTGGTTTACCTCTGGAAATGCCGGAAGACTCAAAAGATTCTTGGACGGTGGAAGAGTGATTGGTGGAAGAACGAGAAGAGACGTCAGGATCGGGTACCACGATTGTGTCGGCCACATTGGAACTACTACCACGCCCGTCGCCTTGTCCTGGATGATTTTTTGTAGAACTCTTAGAACGCAACTAAAAGGGGGAAAACAATAAAATTGTTTTTCAGACCATGAAACAGTAAATGCATCAACAAGGTATGCTTCAGGATCTGGTCTAAAGGAGCAGTATGTGGAAAATTGTCTGTTGAGTCTGGATGCGAAAAGGTCTATCTCTGGTTTGAAATTAAGGGCATCCAGTGCCTTGTTCAGTAATTTGGGATTAATCATCCATTCGGTATCCTCTGAATGAAAATTTCTAGATTCTCTGTCAGCTGTAACATTGGAGGAGCCAGGGATATGGGCAGCAGTAAGCCAAGTTACATTATGTAACTGACAAAATTCCCAAATTTGAACTGCAATTTCATTACATTTAAGACTGTGACATGTGCCCATATTATTTATGACAGAGACAGCAGTAGTGTTGTCGATCATTAATTTTACATGCTTTCCTGAAATAGAATTTTGAAAACATTTTAGGGCAAAGAATGCTGCCAAAAGCTCAAGGTAGTTGATATGGTTTTCAGCCTCCATGGGTGACCATCTCCCTCCTGTCGATGTCTTGTTCATGACAGCACCCCAACCCATAAGGGAAGCATCTGAATACAGAATGATATCTACAGGGGGATGGCAAATGGTGTTATAACTATGATCCAGATTATCTAGCCACCACCTCATTTCAGATATTCCTTGCTTAGACACAGACATAGAAGCTTCAAAATCTCCTTTAGACTGTTTGAGGGCCTTAATCTTGTCCATTTCCAGGTATCTATAATAAAGTGCACCATATCTCACAGCTGGTAGGCTAGAGATCATGTAGCCAATAATTCTGGCAATGTCTCGGATCTTAACAGAGTGTGAATTATTTATGGTACATTGCAGTATCTCTTTAATCTTACGTATCTTATCTTCAGTAAGTCTGACGATCATTTTGAGAGAGTCAATGACAAATCCCAGAAAAGTGATTTGCTGTTGCGGAATGAACACAGATTTTTCAGGGTGAATGACTAGTCCAATGTTGTCTAACATCTTAATAGAGTCAATAACATTAATCGCACATCTAAGGTACGTGCTGCCCTGTAAATAAAAATCATCAATATATCCACTGATAATGTGATTCAAAAGCCTCAAGTGGGAAAGGGGTGGCTTCATCATTTTTGTGAATTTGCGAGGGCAGGTAGACAGGCCATTGGGGAACACTGTGTACTGATAAAGCAAACCATGGTATGTGAATTTAAGGTACTTCTGAAAATCAGGATGAATTCTTACACTGTAGTAAGCATCCTTCAAATCCAGAGAAGCCATCCAACAATTTGGTGTCACCAATCTTAAGATGGTATGTATTGTATCCATTTTAAAATGCGAGTTCTCTATAAATGCGTTTAAACGCTTTAAATTTAGAATAAGACGCACATTTCCATCCTTTTTTAGTACAGTAAATATAGGTGAGATAAATTCACCAGGCTCATGGTTACACAAGACAATAACCCCCCTATCTAGCAGGCTTTTGATTTCTCTGTCAACTAAACTTGCATGATCACGCGGTATAGAGTTGGGAGGGTATGATACCTGAGTGGGCGGGTTTGAAATAAATGTTATAGAATCTCAAGAGATAGTTTGGAGGATGTTATTATCAGTAGTAAGTCTCTCCCATTTGTGGCGAAACAAAGATAACTGTCCTCCCCTAAATGAATGCACTTTAGCTTTCAAATAAGGTAAAACATGAGAGGCCATGTAAGAAGGAAACTCATCTACCTGTGTTTTGATCCTGTTTAATTCTTTGTGAATTTCTTCTTGGGTTGGAACCGATTCTGCTGTTGGTTTGACTTGGGGGGATATACATTCCCCCCTCTGTGGGCCAAAAAAGGCTTGCTCTGATTACCTTGATAAAAGTTTCCCCTGAAATGACTGTTACTGTGGTTCTTTGATTTAGCATGTCCTTTCTTGTTATCAGGAGTTACAGAGCTCATTAGTTTATTTGTTGTCTTGAGTTCTTGCAGAGTTTTGGGGAGATCCTCACCAAATAGCAGCTTCCCCGGTTTAAGAGTTCGTGAACAAGCCTGTTTGAACTCTTGGTTCAAGTAAGGGCGGATTGCATCCCTTCGTTTAAACGAAAGTTCCTTATGCACATGCCCAATCAAGGCGACAGAATCAGTCAGCCTAGGTATCAGAGTTTTATAGTCAGGAGATGTTTTCTTCTCCCTATGACTAAGTAAGTCATCCACAGTGACAATAATGGCACTAGAGACCTTAATTAATTTTGGGGACAAATAACTCGTGGCAATTACTAGGTATCTTGTATTTTTGAGTTAACTCTTTACGTTTCTCGACAGTGTATTCTGTTTGAAATTTGTCATTAACCAGTTTGGATAGTTTTTCGGACACTGGCGGTCCACTTTCGTCGGATGAGCTCAGTGAGGTCGTGATTTGGGACAGTAAATCATCATTATCGACCTCCTCATCCTCTAGCTCGTCTAGGCTACCTTCGCCACTCAACAAGCTTAACCTGTCGTCATCGGGAACTTTGGCATTATTAATTGCTTCCTCTGAAGCTGGGTCGGTCTCTTTGTCAGAAACCTCAATAATCACTTCATCTGAAGTATTTAGCGCTTTCTCTGAAGCATTGGTGGCATTACTCGATTCTCCTGAACCGAGCTTTGCTCGTTTGGAAGCCGGTGCCATTTCACTCGACTTGCGTTTGCTCTCTACTAAGTCACGAAGCAGAGAATTCGAGGAGACTAAGTTCTCCTGCATTGCACTTAGCACAGATAAGAGACTTTTGTTAAGACTGCCTTCCTCGTGAAGTTGAGCAGAGTCCGTAGTCTCTATATCTTCGGTCGTGCCAGTGGCGGCCATGTTTTTCCTGAATGAAAAGCGCGGGAAAAACGTAAGCGGAAAAAACAAGAATTCAGTGCTCAATTTCTACTCAGCCTGTCGTGGATAGCAATCTATTCAATATCCCAATGTGCTGGGAGTTTCCAAGGTGGATATCCGTCCCGTGTAGAGGGAACAAAACCAGTTTTAAACGGAGCAGCAAAAAACTACGCCTAATCCTTGACACAAGGTCTACACAACTGACTTGACGCATGCGCTGCACTCTCGTACCACTCCGTAACGACCTTGGCTGATGACGAAATAGAACTAAAGCGGACATTTCACGATAAGTTCAGTCCATGATCTTTCGCAACATTTTACTTGCCCGGGAGAAAATCACATTTCACGACAAACATTAGAAGCCTCCTTTTCGTAAATTCATATGCAAAATTTTGTGGTAACTGAAGTCATTTCACATCCCCGTTTACTGACCCTTTACCACTCTCAGATAACACAAATCACTACTTTTAAAATACCATAGGAAAAATTCCGCAAAAATTTTCCTCTTTACGGTTTGGGAAACGTTTGTTCCCACGTTTAATGTTATATTTTAGCCGGTACCCCAGCTTTTTCTCCATACAATCGATGTACAAGCCCTCTTTGCGTTTGCTATTTTTGTTTCTGAACCACTTCATTCGTAGCCCCTTTCCGCCGTCTTTCTTTAACTCCTTCTTCAAAAAGTTGTCAACCCTCAAGTTTTGATGTCGATGCTGGTACAGTCTAGTTCGCAAATGTTTAGAATGGCCAGCATACAGGTATTTGACTTCTTTGTTTCTTCTCTTGACGCCTATGGTATAAATACCGTCAGCCTGTGGTACTTTGCGAAGATTAATGTCTCTGTACGAACTCCATGGCTTATCGATAAGATGCTGACAAATATTAGAGACCATCTAAGAAAGAAACAAAAATTTATCGTAAGAACATGATTATGTTGCTGATAGGAGGTCACAGGGGAAAATCACCAAGATTTTGCGCACAAGTTTACATGTAAGCAAGCCAGTCTTGCGTGACTCTTCCAAAAAAACCAATATTGGGTCACTCTTGCGAGGTCAATTTCCGAGAAAACTGTGCTTTTGATCTGACTCGAGCACATAAACATGATTTTCTTAAAACATCCAGCTCATACGGGCATGATAAGGATTCCTTTTTCGAAATCTTTGTTTTGCGTAGCCCCGAAATGCGTGGGCTAAATCACTCCCTCTCTTGTAAATCCGTAGGGACACGCGGAAGCCTAGCCGGTATAGTGAATACATGTACGTGGGTCAATCAATGGACATCATGTAAATCAACAGCCTTATAGCAAAGAAGATATTTGCTCTTACCGTGATGCAAATTTTACTTTTCAGGTTCAGTAAAAGATGTAGTTCAACGATCTTCAACAGCAGTTTAGCCCTCGGATCGGCCTTCAAAATCTGAAAGAAAATAAGTTATAAATAAACTCGTTAAGATAAAATCGAATTCTGAGATTAAATCAGTGGAGATGAAGTTCCAGCCGAGGCATGGTTGGCTGTTCTATCAGTATGGATTTACTGTGGTGAAAACGATTTATATTATCAAAATTGCAATTTATTTTCCAGATTATTGTTAACATGCAACAGCGGCGTGAGATCTAAAAATGCAGTAAAACTTTAAATTGTGCTAATTCTTTCTACTGCACGAGCAACTCTAATACGCTCGCAAACAATGGTTTTCGAGATTCCTCTGATTACACACACTCGGACAATCAGCAACGTACAAGACAGATAGTCGAGGGCTCTCGAGGCGAAAGAAATTGTGCTGAAACGGTTGGAATCAGTGCGAGCGAGTCCTGGACCTCTTCAACTGAACTTCGCTCTCGCTGACTTCACCCGTTTCATTGTTCTCTTTCTCGGATGGTCGGTCTATCCCTCAAGTCTCACAAGAAGAAGCTTACTGTACATGCGGTAGTTTGCCTGTTAAGATTTTACCAAGCAAAGAAAAGATTAAGAAAATAAGAGAAAATAGCTTGCCTCTTTGTGTCGATATAGTCTAACAGCGTTGACTTTCTCTGTGTAATAGCGATTTGAATTTACAGCGTCTCGTGCTACATTATATAGGTCCCACGACGTCGTAGTTATTCTAGGGGATTCCCCGATTTCCATCCAATCATAAATCCTCTTTCTTAATGTAATTGCGTTATCAAACAATAAAAGGTTTATTCCCCTGCAATGAAAACTGCTCGATAAACAAATTTCCAGGATTATGATGCAATTGATTGTTTTTTCTGGAAACCTCATTGTTTCGATCAAGCTAGGGAGTTTTCCCTCGGATATCGAAAGTGCTGGCAAAGCACATATTTTCAGCATGATGCAATTATTTAATTACAGACCGAAAACAATCAATTTCAATCAATTTCTAGATACACTGACGAAGAAATTTTCAGTGTGTTTCCCACTCTTTTCGAAAATGAAAATTAAAAGAAGACAAAGAAGATCAGCGGATAATGCTACGTACGACGGTAAACATGGAGTAATTGTCTGAGTAATTTGTTTTTACATTTAACGGAAACGAAAAAGGTTCACGGGGAGACCCCGAAGACACGACCTGCATGCACAAAATCTACCTACATTCTGTCCCTCAACATCGAACATTTCGATGTTGTCAAAACACTTTTCATATTTCCCGCGAGACGAGGCCCATAACCAAACCTGGAAAGCCTCCGGCCCAAGGCCTACTCGTTCAGTGACAGCCTGCCTGTTTTTGGAATTATTAATCGTATCTTACTGCTTGTAATGATCAGATTTCCAGTAAGACATTTTGCGAGAGGGAATACGCTTTCGGTTTGTGTGTTCTCTACGATCCCGAGATTTCTAAATAGTCCTCGATTTAAAATAAATCGCTTGGACAAATACGAAAAGTTCGCGAATCCACGAAGACACTTCGCCAGCATGTACACCAGCGGAAAACACGATTTCAACGAGAAACTAACGTTGCTCGATTGGAAAAGTGACACTGTTACTATGCCTACAAAGGAGATGAGAGCTGCAATGCGGCTGCAGCTGAAGTTGGTGACGATGTTTTCGGAGACGATCCTACAGTCAATGGTGAGGATATGAGTGTGTTGTGAGTGTGTTTAATAGTATTCACACATAAGTTAGGCTGATTCGAGCTAATAAATCCTGAAAAATTAATCTAAGACTTATCTATTTATCTGCTTTAATAATCTTAGAGCCTCTTAGGTGAAAGGGCGCCTTTTATAATACTCAGGCTCTTTAGGTGACTGAGAGAGAAGAAGGATGATTTTCCAATTGCCCAGGCTTTATTAAGCATTTAGTTTCTTTTATAGTAAGCTTTACTCCTGCACAAAAAGCTGTCATGTACTGAACAACCAACAAGAACACTGTACTAGCTGTTGATACGAGTAGCATATAAGTAAAGTATGGGGCTGTAGCATTGTTGAAGTGTTGTTGACATTGCTTTCTTTATAGGGGGGGACAGGGGGGCGGGAGACCGGGAGAAAAGGGGACGGGAAATGTACGGGAGGCGGGAGAAGAGGGGGTGGGAAGCGGGATTCCCAAGGTGGTGGGAAGCAGGAGAAAACGGGAAAAATTATGCAACATTGCGCAATATTTTGCAATCGAAAAAATGCTAAGGGGCGGGAGCCAAAAAATACAGGGCGGGAACCGGGATTAAAGGGTCTGGGAAGCGGGAGGTTTAAATCCCCCCGTTCCCCCCCCCCCACTTTATATTTACTGGAATTATTTAAAGGTTACAATATGTCATTCTTTCAAGAACTCTCTCACACCAATCTTGAAAACCCAAGATTTTTAAAGGAAAGTATGAAGTTAAACTAGAATTTCTGGAGGGGTGGGGAGGGTGCAAGCCCAAACAACAATTTGTGGGGTAGGTTTGGATATTTTCTGGAACAACACGTCAGAAAGTGATATGCACATTCAAAATGCTGCGAGAACTAGGGTAGAGAGGTGGCATGGCTGAGTGGTTAGGGTGTTGGACTTCGAGTCTGCAGGTGCCAGGTTGAATCCCACTCGGAGCACTTCATGGATTTGGTTCATGGCAGTCCCAAGTTGTGAAATCCTTTGCCTCCTGCCGGTTGAGATTTTTAACCATGTTATGTTTCATTTGCAATACTTGTTTCAGTTGTTTGAGTGGCACGTCTGTAAACTAGCTGGTCTGTTGAAAGGCAGTACCGAGGATAGCTCAGTGGGCTGACCACTATAATCATCAATTTTAACTAAGGTAGTTTTGTAAATGTGAGACCCTTTGTTCTCATTGTTTTCATCAGCTCTGCAGACTAAAGCAGCAGAATTAACTGGGAAGGATGCTGCCTATAATGTTTGTCACCAGTGGAACCATGGGGAATTTGGTGTATAAATTAAAATGTTTTAGAATATTGTTAATGAAATATAAGTGAACTTCATGATCATTTAAAAGTAATAATCCATTTCCCATTTTCACAAATTGTTTTAAAACAAAAGTAACTGAGTAGGTATATCCCCATGCTCAATATTCTTTGGGTTTGATAAAACGCATGATGGTATTTTGGAGGGCATGGTATTTGCCTCTGGGAAATTTTTTTTTATTTTTTTTTTTTGGTATAGGATTTGCTTAACAGGTATTGTTTGGTATTAAATTATGGCTACACTCACACCTCCGCATCAGTCTTTAATATGATTCCCCCACCCCACCCCCCCCCCCTCCTGAGTGTATGCTGCCTTCTGCTTCCTCACTGAGATGATTAACATTGACTAACCTGGAATCTTTCCAAACCTAACAGTGGATTTTACCCCGTTCTCAAGGTATAATTTTTTCCAGTTGGCTAGCAGGACCACTGCTTTGCATATAGAAATGTATGTCCTCCATTCATTTCTCAATTAGTTGACTTAATTTAGGGTTAAACACTCATCTAAAGCATTTAATTAGGGCTAAGCATTTCTGTATATTATTTAGCTAGAATTATGGTACTAATTCTTGCTGCAGAAGGTTAGCGTTCAGTTATTGTTACATAACAATAGTTGACAATTTAATAAGACTTGTCTCGATTCTTGGTGTAATTTGTGTAAAGAACCCTTGCCTTGCCATCTTTTGTAGCACATACCATATTCAAGAAAATTTCAAACATGATAGAAGGCTGAGCATGAAGCTTTTTAGAAAGTGTAGAGAAGTAGAATTTGGGACATCAGATGACAAATCCAGCTAGTGATAGAGTGTGGGACATGAAACCAGGACATCCACTGCACCAGATGCTTACAATTCAGCTGAAATTTTGTGAGACCCAAATTCATCACCCTTTACTAGCTATTGAATAAATAATGTCAGGACAACAGGTGACCAGTTCCACTAGTGGAAGGGTAAGAGAGGTGAAACCAGGAGATCTGGATTACAAGTCCAATGCCCTCCCCACTAGGCTACGTTGCCTAGCTCCCTTGAGAAATGTTTTTATCTTCATTTGTTTCAGTGATGGCACACTGTCCTGGTCGAGGAGAAGAGATACTTGTAGGTGACATGGCTCATATTATACTGTGGGAACAAGGTGGAGTTGCACAGGTCATTACCCTCACTTAATTCTAGTAAAGACCAGGAAAATAGCCTTGATGTTATTTTATTCTCAATGAATGACGTAATCCAAGGTGAATCTGTTAAGTGAATCACTCTTAATTGTTACTAATACATGTATTCCTACCCTAAATTATGTCATCTTTTTTCTTCTCACAGCAGAGAGAAAATTACTTATTTAAAATCTTCACCTCACAGTACAAGGACTGAATTACATGTTGTGATTAAAATTTACAATAGAGAGAGATAAAGAGAGTGAAAGCATGTGCTCATAATTTCATTCACTTTTTTCACTCCAAAGAAAGCGTATCCTAACTCCTATACCATGGTACATTTATCCTGTATACTGCCTAAAAGTATCCCACATCTCTACATTGTTATACCAGCCAGCTATTTGTACCAAACTAATTTGCTCTACAG
Source organism: Siderastrea radians (assembly GCA_964017195.1). Lineage (NCBI taxonomy): Eukaryota > Metazoa > Cnidaria > Anthozoa > Scleractinia > Rhizangiidae > Siderastrea > Siderastrea radians. Next base: position 38,792,012 of record OZ024891.1, on the reverse strand, counting down.
TAGAATTCTAAACTGTCAATGGAAACACAAAGCTGTTTGAGATATCAAAGTTTAGTTTGGAACAGCTTACCCTTCGATTTGTGACAAGCATTATCAATAAATGACTTCAATCTGTAATCAACTATACTTCTTTAGCGTCTCTCAGTGACATTCTAATCACAGCATTCATGTTGAGCAGTTTTTTTTTTTCAGATATTTTTTAATTTTAGTATGAATATTTAGACAGACAATCGACTTTTTCTGTTCTGATGTTTTTGCCATGGTTAAATAAAGTTATCTCTTATCAATTATCCATCCAGTTGTAAACGAGTAACTGTCAGTAATAAGTGAAGCATGTTCCCCTTCGCTGATTGGCCAGAAAAATATTTTTCTGGCCAATCAGAAGGCGGGATTTCAAACGCTTCTGGAACTCGTTCGGTAAGAGTAAGTGCCCAGGGGCTCTCCGCTCTTGTTGTAAACTTTCGCCCATGAAAATCCCGTCGTCCCGACTAGCTGCCTCTGGGTCTCCGAGGATGGATGACACTGTGTTTACACGCTAAATTGACCGTTTGGGGCCTGGGAGTCATGAAAGCGAGGCCAAAGTCCATACCAGTTCCCGGCCGAGCCAAGGCCCCTGCAAAAATCTTCGGGGGGGCTAATTTGGCGTCGACTACCCATTACAGAGAAAATCTCGAATTTTTCTGCCTTGTAAGACACAGGACATCCAACACAAGATTGGGAATGCGTTCTCCTTCGTCGAACGCAATAAAGTCCAGTTAAGCCCTAGGGCTCTGTTAAAAAAACTTCTGAAATACTGACCCTTGGGAAATGTTTATATTTTTCAATGGCTCTAAGAATATCGACGAATTTCGGACGGTAGAAATAATAACAAATTCAAGTATTGAAAAAGTTAAACAGAAACTAAAGAAATAAAACAAGTTGAACAGGTTGGTATAATCCGTTTCAAAAGAAAATTGATCTTAAATGTTTAGGAAGTAATCGAACTTTTCAGATAGGAATAATTTTAGATCGGCTTAAAAGAAAAATGTTTTAATTGGCTTAAAACTGTGCACGAACCCCTTTAACTTAGTATTTACAAGCGTGAAGGGTGTTTTCTTATATCAAGGTCCTAATCTTAATTATTCCAATCAGGAGATTCCTGGTTGACTCCTAATTCCAATATTTTTCTAAAGAACTCCTAAAATGCATTTATTTTGGTATTTCTTATGTTCAAGGTGAAGGCTTTTGCTAGATATACTGTATGATTTGAGAAATGTTTAGCTGGGTTTTCTTTGCGCTCAAAGGGGATATATAGATATTTTTAAACAAAATAAAGGAGGCATGAAGTTTATATGTGGTTAATATTTGTGGTGCGACCGATGTCTCTCAATCTGTATGAAAGGCGTTAAGACAGGAGTATGTTTAAACAATTATTCACTGCGAAACTAACCTTGTGCACGGGCCGCTTCCCGTATAACCGACGACAACCTGAAGAAGATTAACCAGCAGAATAAAGGAGAAAACATGGCTGAAAGTTACCAAGATAAAAAGTGTTATTCCAACTCTCTGAGAGGGCTTTCGCTTTTGCAGCAATTATGCTAAAACGTGAAAACCAGCCATTTAGAGGCAATTTTTAAACTTCCTTATATTTAAAAACTCTTAAATGTCGGCGTTAGCCAGTTGCAGCTAATCCTTCAACGTCAGCTGCTTTAATTTGTATTCTTATGGCATTGTTTTCAAAACATAATGCTTTACTAAGCCAACACCCAGCTGCAATTTTTCAGAAGTTAAAAACAGGCAAGAGTACTAAACATGACGATACCGCTAACTCACCAAAAAAATCTTGAAACGTTGGAGTTGCGGTCAATTTAGATCGGAATGGGATGCAGTCAGGTTAATGGGGTTTACTATGTTTAATTGTTATAGAAACCGAAGACAAACATGATAAACGTCAGATCGTAAAGCACCTTTTTAAAATTAGCACTTCAGCGTTCCTATAAATTTAATGGTGCTTAGCAAGACTATTTGCCTGTTAGCTAAAAGACTGTAGCTGTCATGAAACTAAATAGACTACAGTAAACTTTGCACGAAATGTTTTGTTGCCCTCATACTCTGCATTTATCAGTAACCACTGATGTTTTTTGAGCTAATTTTAATTCGGGCGAAATTGATCCGTTTTTTTCGGTGAGCGTTGACAAAAGCCTACATTACACGGGCGCTGATATTTAAAACGTTATTGCTTTCCCTTTGAGTTTTAATAAGTTGACTGAGGATATTATCCTGTTGACAATATTTTACTAAACCAATCCTCATCTGAGTAAATTGCTTAGCACATTTACCCTGAAAACGAAAGAGACAAGTACTTATCATTTATGATTTTAAACTAAAAAAAGGATGACACCAACTTGCCAAAAGCATACTGTAATAACCGTGTTAAAGAAAAGGAAAGGAAACTAGGAAAGAAACAAAAAAAAATCATCAGACTTACTTATTAACCAGTATAAAAAAGCGGACATAACCGTGCGAAACGTCATGTCAAAAATAAATTGTCAAAGCGAAGCTGTTGTTAATTCACCCCAAATATGGCAATTTTTGCGAGGCCAAATTTACTAGTCTTCTCTTGCAGACTTTTTTCCGTACGTGAGTTGAGTGCTGTATCATTCTTGTCTTTTTGACGTTTCTCCGTACCTTACTGACTTCGTACAATAGGCAGTCTTGTCTTACAACGTATCTCCGTACGAGAGATATTCGTCATGATCTGACCGAAACGGAAAAGAGAGGCGTGAACTACATCGCGCCTGGGAATTTGCCCTGAAGGCACACAAGACTTTGTCTTCGTGTGAGGATCTTAAACCGTTGGAAAGAATGCTCGACATTCCAGTTCTTCACTCTTGAGATTACAGAGAGGCATGTTTACAGCACTTAACTCGGCTAAAAATTAGACATATTGAACACAGCATCAGATTATGCAAAATGCAAAAGAGTCTGGCGGGTGAAAATATATTTTGGCTAGTGAAATCAAACCTGTCACTAGCCACTAGGCTACTAAGCTGAAACGTTAGTCTCGAGCCCTGTTCGGTAGTCTTCGGAAATCTTCGGAAATGATCCGAAACGTTTGAATGATCTTCGAACTGCTTTCCGACAATTTTGGAGCCGATTTTGTTTCTTTCTGGATGTAATTTACTGTTACAGTGAATTTTTTACTTTTAGTGTTAAAATGCCTAAAATTTAACTGTTTTATGTTACAGAGGCCAAAAATTAAGTGTTAAGTGTTATCGAGGTACCCCCATTCAGACCCTCTTACATGACCGTAGTAGTTAATAGTACTAATGTCAAATGAGTTCAACGTATGTTAAACCTAGGCCGATAACCCAACTTGTCTGTGATGCATTTAATGTATTTTGATTCTTTGGAGACTGGGTCTTTTTCTTTGATCCACTTTACTCGCAAATCTTCCCCGTCATTATTCTCGAACTGCTCCTGGACGAACTCGTCAATGGCCAGGTCTTCCCTCTTATGTTCTACCATCCTTCGGTGGACATCATTGGAGCAACCAACGTAAAGGATCTCGGTATCATCGAAGGGGTGTGTAATTCCTATTACGTAGATACCCTCTATGTGGGGTATTTCATCCACCTCATACGCCCGCCAAACTTTATTCAAAAGCCTGGTGCATATATTACTGGTCATTATCTCTCCCTGTAAACCACAAAAATATCGAGGTTTAATAGTAGAGTTGTTCAGCATCGACAATTTGTTCAGCAGAAAGTCGTATAGCTAGGTCAGTAGTTAAGATTCAGTTTCTTTTTCCGAGTCATTAATAGGTGAGAAAAAAACAAAACCTGGCGAGTAAAAATACCCAGAAGTATTACTTATTTATGCAACTTTCTTCTGAACAAATTGTTTATTAACGACCTTTTTCATTCCCTAAATCCCGTCGGGGGCCCCTAAGATGAACTCCGCCGATGTTCTCACAATTTTGTCGCATACTAAATTTATTGATACTAAGATCAAATCTCCTAAGTAAAGAAGGACATAGCTTATTCTTAATCTACTACTCTCATAATGTATAAAATGGTTCCAATGATTACTATGGCACATGGGGGTCAAACCTCTTTATCATGTTTACAATTGTTTTGTCTCAGCGAACTTCTAATAGAGATACGTGATGTGTAAAAAAATCGACGGCAAATAAGATTTTCCTAGCTAAGGCACTGTTTTAACTTCCACTGTAACCCGGTATACATGTGCGACGCAAGAGAGAATGCAAGCGTAAGTAGTTATGAACGTAGCAAACGCAAACAAGAAACGCAAAAGCAACTTGTCTTGCACCTACGTTTTCATATGAAACAAATGAAAGCGCAAGCGAGACTTTCCTAGCAGCCTCACCTTTAGCGCAAATCGGGTGTCTTGCGTCGCTTGCGCGTTCAACATGCAAAACGCAAGGTTCTGAGATGGAAAATGGACTCGACGCTGTGCGAGCCAGTCTTGCGTGACTTCTTCCAAGAAAATCACTAGTGGGTCAATGTTGCGAGGTCAATTTCTGAGAAAGTTGTGCGCTCAATCTAACCGGCCGTGCCGGCCTGAGCCGGCCTTGATTTTGTGCGTGTTCGCTTTTGTCCCCAGCCTCCGCTAGAAAGGCTTTTTTGGTCACCTTTTGTCCTAGTTGTCTTTGGGAATGTTCAACCAATCAGAATCCACCTACTGCGCATATATTTGAAGGCTTGAGGGGGTCATAGAAGGGAAGACTTCTCATCACTCTCCAAGAAGATCACATTGGCTGCCGTGCTCTTCGCGCGTGAATTTTCAAGATGGCAATATCTCACTCTCTCCAGGAAGGATTACCTTTTGAAACTTAAAAATCGAAATAAGAAGCTCTAAGGAACACTCGACAAGTTAAGCGATGGAATTTAGAACTTTTAGAGTAAAGAAAACATCTTTCGAGGACGAACAGCCGTTTTGTCAAAGCGAAGGACAATCTTCCATCGCAAGAGATTTTACGAGCTGCGGACTTTCTGGGAAATGCTCAAGCACTTCTACGAGTCTACGGTAGAGTAAATTACACATTTGATTGTAAATTTTTACCGAAATAACTTCTTAATTGAAGGATTCTTTGTAATTATTAAAGTTTTCGTAAAAGTTTTGAAAAACGTGCACAGTTCTCATCAGTAAATGCTCTTCAAAATAACTTGCACATCGAGCGAAATCGCTTGCGCGTAGCTTCCCTCGAAGAAAGAATTGAACGCGTTTGGTTTTCAGAAACGAATAAAGGCGTGTGTTAATAAATGTATTATTTAGAAAAGCTTACTGTCTCCTCTTCTGTGAATCTTCGTTCATGAAATTTCGAAAAATAGTAATCTGACCTAAACAGACACAAATCCTGTTGTGGTTTGATTTCACGCGCGAGACAACATGTGAAATCTCTTGCGTAGATTTTCAAAATTTTGACTTTGAGATTGTATTTTTTGCTATTTCTTAGGGTGCGTTTCTTTGGGAAAATCCAAATCCGGATTCTTGTATCCAAAAACGGATTTTGCGTTTCTTTACCTAAATCCGAAAATGGATTAATCACGGATTAGTGATCTGAAGAATCCACACTCCGAGTGGATACATCAGATCAAATCTAAATCCAGATTTTTAGGATTCATGATCCGTGCGTTTCTTTGGGGGACGGATCCGAAAATAGTACATCTGTCAAGCGGTCTTCCATGCAAATTTACTGGTCTCGTCATATTTTCTCTCGATCTTGCGTGACAAAACATTCGATCGTGAAAAAGAAAATTCAGGTGATTATTCCGTTCCGTATATTTGAAAAGTTTTCTCCAAAAGTACACACAGAAGCATTGAGACGTCAGGATAACTTCATTTGTGTACCATTTCTGTAATTCAGGGACCAGATTTTGCTAACTGTGAACGCAAATAGCGAGTTCACTTAAACTACTGCAGATACTGTCCTTGTTTATAAATTATTTGTATTCCATTCTAGTTGAATTCTTGGGCAGTACGAGAGAAATATCGTTCTGACATACATATTGCGTGGCTCCAGCCTGTCTTGTCATGACAAAATAATCCTTTTTCGGATTGTGCGTTTCTTTGGTGTCGAAGAATCTATATGATCTGGGATCACAAATCCGTTTTCGGATTTTCCCAAAGAAACGCACCCTTAATTGACAACTGGCGTATTTTATTCGAAAGTTAGGAATTTTAAATATTCTAGATCAAGTGAGTGTTGTTTTTTCGAGCCTATAAATATGACCAACTGCTAATGCGAAGCGATCAAAAAACACGCGGCCGGTAATGAGTTAAGCCAGCACGGCTTCATAAGAATAATTTTTTCCGTTGCAAGTGTTTTGTGTTTAGATAGATTGACATCTCTCGGCATGGATCAGTCTTTCTTAACAAATCGGGAAACGAATCGGTAATTCATGGACATAACATCGCATTGGAATATAGGGAATAGATAATGGCTATCAAATACATAAATAGGTAGAGAGATCAAAAGAGGTATTCGCTCTGATCTTACCTTTCTCGATGCAAATTCATCAACGAGGTTTGGCTTTAGGGTATAAGTTCAGCTACTGCGGTTTATTTCTGAAAGAAAACAAGGTACGCTGTCTTATCAACGCCATAGTAAATATATACCTTTCGTTGAGCATACATAAAATTTTACGTATATTGATCTATTGCTTGTTTAATCTCTCAGCTATCGAACTGGCAACCTTAGATCGCCAACGATTGTAGTTTTCGAGACTACACACACTCGAAAAACCAGCAAAAGAACAGACAGATAGTCGAGGGCACTCGAGGTGGGGAAAGTTGGCGCGAACGCAGGTGGTGTGCGTGCTACGACCGCAATGCACGCTGGTATTTGTTTCGGTTTCGCATCATTTGCTCATGGCGGCCATCACGTGAGGATCTCTTGTGAACGCCAAAATTACTTCTTTTCGTTCAAAATATCGCAGCTTTTGTGATTTTTGCGATGGATATCCTAGTTTTGACATGTTGTCGATCTTAGGAATCAAAGATTTCCTCAGACTTCAGTGCGTGGAGTTTAATATATCGGTTTTCTGTGTCGCGACGCCTCGACGGGACTTGCATGCATTTAAGCCCGAGGTAAGAATCATGATTGTAAACATAAATATTTAAATAAGAAACCTATATTTAAACACGATGTAGGATGTAAGCTTAAATTTAATGATGTAATGTTCGCAAGAGGGCTGCCCTTTAGCTTCATTAACCACTACGAATAAGTATATCGTATCTTGAATTGAAACAAGGGAAACATATTTTTCACATGTTGATGTTATGGTACGTGTCCTGATTTATTTTGTATTACTTAGACTAAGCATTAAAGCTAGCAATCTTCGTAATTGCTTAGCTTTTGTTTCTAATTTCTAATTCTTGATTTCGCAAAGTATTCGAGGAATTATATCTTTCAAAAGTTTTTTTTTTCTCTCATAATGACAGTATCTAGCAACATCGAAGAAAGTTCTGGTTTTACGACACTTCAAATGTTCAACAAAGATACTTCCTGCAACAAACTACGATTTCAGTTTACAGTTATTTAGTTAGATTTATAAAAAAATGCTGTGTTCTTGTAAATTAGTTTGATATCATTGTTCGGGTTTGATTTTGATCCAAAAACATATCACTAAGGCAAATTAAAAATATTTGTCTACTGGGGTGAAGTAAATCAGTGGTAGTCTAAACAGCAAATCTATCAGCTGAGTTTTATTTATTAGCACTTTTAATCTGGCTACATACCTTGCAATGTAGGCTTGATTTAATACCAGCTGCCATGAGGGAAATAAGCTCCTCTGGATCTGGTTCGAAGGATGACTGGGGGTGTTTTGTGTTATCGAGCAAGACACTTATAATCTCACAAGTGACTCTTTCAGCTATACTGGGGCAACCTAATGTAATGTAAGGGGTAATCAGTGATGGACTAGCTTCCAGGGCTGCTAAGCTGCAATGGTGTAGGCCAAGTGCAGTCTTTTTTCACAATTTTAAATAATTGCTGGATGCTTAAAATTGTTGAAGGTATTTGTCTACCATTCTGTCAACCAATGTTTATGTCTGACCTAGCCGGTGTAATTTTGAACCAACCACAGTTATTTGCAAAACAGCTTGTACTTTAACTTTTGTGAAAATCGCACTGGAAGCCCTCCTCCTGCTACTGTTGTGTGTATACAGACCATGATAGTTTACTTCGCTTTATTATTGCTACTTCACTTATTACAGAACTGGTTTATAATCAAGTTATTTTTTGTTCTTTATTCAGAGATATTACACTGCAACAGCAGCTGAATATAAAATGCACAGGTCTGGAGGATAACTTTGGAGACAGAATTTTTTTCTCCAAGGGAAGCTTCGTAATCAAGAGTAAACCAACTAGATAAAGCAACACATCAAGTGACAACCTATTCAGATACATTTAAATATCTTTCCTTAAGGTTGCTGAATTTGTATAAATAAAACATTGTGAAAGAAACACTACATGTATGTCATTTCATAACAATAATAATATTTCCATAGTGTCTTGATAATTTGAGGGCAGCATGGTTGACTAATGGTTAGTGCGCTGGACTCTGAAATTGAGCAGTCCGGGTTCAAACCATGGCCAGGGTAATTGTGTTGTGTTCTTAGACAAGACACTTTACTCTCATAGTGCCTCTCTCCACCCAGGTGTGTAAATGGGTACTGGCAAGTTTACTGCTGTGGGGTAACCCTGCGATAGACTAACATCCCATCCAGGGAGAGGGGGGGAGAGAATACTCCTAGTCTCTTCAAGCTATTGAAACTGGTATAAGCTCCCGCCTGATGGGACACTAGGCTGGAATACAGACTTGAAAAGTTGACATCAAATGAGTAGGAGGCAGGTCTTATTTTTACCAAGCTCGACAAATTAAATGAAATACTTTTGGTCAAACAGCTTGAAGCCTGTGTCAGAGACAAACTAAACACCAGGGTTTTGCTCTTCAGTGATGCAGGCTAACCACTTGCAAAATAATGAATAAAACCCATTTGAACCTCATTAAGTTTCGAACCATTTATTGAACTTCTCACCTTTCCACAACAGGCGATTTGCTGTGCATGAAGTCTCCACTAATGAGCTGTTGTGGAATCACTTTTTAGTTACAACAGATGCAATAAAACATTTCAAAGTGACCTTCAGTGCATGGGTAATCAAAATGATAGTATGAAGCTCTAATGTTGCCAATTATGGACATCAGTAAACCCATTTATCATGCTAGAGCCTGGAACAGGCTATATAGGCCCACTCGGGTAGAAGCAATTAATGCAGCAGAAATAGCAGTTTGTTATCTTCCCAGTCCCCTAAATAAACTGGAAAAGACTGAAAAGTTATTTTGGGTGTTCTAAAGGTACTATAATTCAACTGTGGCATGAGAATCAGTACAGTACAAACAAATAATTCGCTGGCTTCTTCAGTAAACCAGTGCTCTTTTGACGTCCATCTTGATCATCTACGGGAACTTATTCTTCTAAATTGGATTCTCCTAGTCCCAAAGAACACATAATTAAATCATTTTGAAGGAAACTATATAACTCCCAAAACCAGTGGAAGATCGTGGAATGAAAGTGCTTAACTCGACGCATGAAACTTCAAAAGTACAGACGGTTAACACTCAAAAAAGGGACATTTTCGTTTAGTCGAAACGGCGTAGATCGACTGGTGCGTACTGGTGCAGTATGTTTCCCATATTGGAAAATCTCTAAGCTTTTGATTTATTATAATTTTACGCCAAGCACCACTAGCTGAAAGCCGTGTTAGACAAAAACTTCCGACCTACTAGACGAAGAGAAAAATCGGCCATTTTACCTTGTTCGAGAAATGTCAAAATTTACCATGATAAGCTCTAAATGTAAGAACTTCGACGCCAAAACCTTACTTTACTATTCCCAAACTTTCCAAATCTAATATTGTAGCAGAAAAAAGGCCAGCTCCTGAAAATCTCATTGGCTTGATCAACGGAGAGATGTTTCCCTCCGATATTGAAAGTGTTGGCAATCCATGAAAACAATCAGTGACAGTGACGCAGAAGTTTCATGTTTCCCGCTCTTTTTCAAAATAAAAATCAAAAGAAGGCCGGCGTTCAATGCTCTACGAAAGAATGTACGGGACTAATTTAAGGAATATGTTTTTACTGTACTTTTCTCAGAAGCGAAAAACTATTAACGAAGTCACGGCATTTAATGCCGGATTGCATATTTTAACTACAATTGCGAGATGTAAACCAATTACGATTCTTGGCACAACGTTAACCATTTGCATTTCGCACCCAACAAGACCCTATAACAACTGGAAACTTCTCTGACCTGATAAATCCTACACTTTCTGATAAAAATTGCCGCCTGTTTTTGTCAGTCAGGGATGTCTTAGCAGTCATGCTCCTCGTTGTACTTCCCCAAATAAGCTTACTAAGACATTAAACCGAGAGGAAAAATGCTTTGTGTGTTCTCCGCGATAATATGGTTAATAAGTGGTCCTAGACTACAAGAAAGTCGAGATGTAAAGCATGTGTACATGATCGTATTGAGAAGTGGCCTTGTCACTACTCCTTCAAAGGAAACTGATGAGAGCTGCAATGGCTGCAGCTGAAATTTGTGACGATGTGTGATGAGGACAAGATCCTATACTCAGTGGCGATGATATGAATAATATTAATTGAACAACTGTCACGAAAACTGTGCAAATAATGGTTCTGGGTGTGTAAAGACCTACCCTCGTATTACTGACTGTTTTTTTCGCAAGAACTAGAAGTTACAGCGAACACTGACTGCAGGCCTTGCACCCTCTTTGTGGGCCCTGTGCTATTATGTACTATCTAGCACGTAACAACGCGCATAACGTGAGAGCTTAGCGCGTACAAGACAGCACTGAATAACGCAATGTGCGTTTAGCACCGCTGACCACTATGAGCGTTTTTCAGCGCTGTCGTATAACGACGAGAACTTCACAGCAGCCAAATGCAAAAGCTACGTTATTTCTGGTCTTTCAGGGCCTTGAAGTTTGGATCAGCTGAAATGTTTACGAGCGCGAAGTTCGTACGACAACGATGTATAACATGTGCCGGCAAACCGAATTCCACGCGGGCAAAACTTGCGCTTGACAGTTGCTTTATTTTGAACATATACTCAACGTAAAATGATTAAGTCTTCAGAAACGGCGTTAAGTTTTTCGGTTAATGTGAAACGTTCGACACTGGTGTGTATTTTTCTTTTTAAAATTATGGTGGAAACTGCACACGCATCCTGAAATTGACTGCTATGAAAACGAGAACTTGGCACCAAATCTTATGACGTTACCCACCCCTCCCCAGTGCCTTGTGAGCACTTCGCGGAGAGATTTTCGTTTTGTTTGGACAAAAGTTTTTATTAAAAATTAAATAAAACACAAACCTTTTGTTCTGGTATCTATTCTTAAGTCTTACAAGAACATTAAAATTACAACACCATTTTTTGATAGCAAAACGAATCTTTGTTCAGTGTCACTCTAAACCATAAGATAACAGTTCTACAGTCATGGTTCCTGGGTCAACTAGTATCGTATTAAACTTACTTTTGACATATATTGTATAGATGTAAAATCACCCTCATTTATTTTAAACGACCATATTGTATTGCAAGACGAATTATGTAACTAGAAATGTTGGTACAATATAATAAAGTTTAACCGCTCAATAGACAATTTATAGAGGCAGTGATTGGTTCTTGAAAAGGCTACCTTTCCCTTTTAAAGGAGGCCACAAAATACCATGATTGCACTAAGCAATGTTGGACTTGGGCTCTCCCTCCGGCCCCTTCGCAATGTAAGAGAGTAAAATGGGGGTGGGGAGGGTGAGGAATCCTGATCAGAAGTCAATAAAAGTAAAACGCACATTTAACAACAAGTTCAGTCCATGATCTTTCACGGAATTCTGCTTGCTGTCCTTGCTGGCTAAAGAATCCCCGGGACAAAATCACATTTTTAAATTTCAAATTTCAAATTAGAAAGCTCCCTTTCGTCTCACAGAAATTCATGTGCAAAATTTTACGGTAATCATCCCGTTTTGCTTAAACTGACCCTTTACCACTCATCGGTAACACAAATCACTACGTTTAATGTTTGAGGAACGTTTGTTCCCACGTTTAACGTTATATTTTAGCCGATCACCGAGCCTTTTCTCCATACAGTCGATGTACACGCCCTCTTTGCGTTTGCTGTTTTTCCGTGTGACCCACTTCATTCGTAGCCTTTTTCCGCCATCTTTCCTGAACTCTTTCTTTAAAAACTTGTCAATCTTCAAGTTTTGATATTTATGCTGGCGAAGTCTAGTTTGCAGATGTTTAGAATGGCCCACATAGAGGTATTTGACTGTCCTGTTCTCTTTCTTGACGCTTATGGCGTAAATACCATCAGCCTGTGGTACTTTCGGAAGATTGTCTCTGTACGAACTCCATGGCTTATCGACAAGATGCTCACAGATATCAGAGGCCATCTAATAAATAAACAAAAAAGTCATCGTATTAAAGATAACATGATTATCACCAAGATTCTGTGCGCAATGTTTACATGTAAGGAAGCCAGTCTTGCGTGACTCTTCCAAGAAAACCCATATTGGGTCACGTTTACGAGGTCAATTTCCCAGAAAACTGTGCTTTTGATCTGACTCGAGCACATAAACATGATTTTTGAAAACCATTTTAATAGCTAATATCGGCCCTACAAGGATTCCTTTTTCGAAATCCTTGTTTTGCGTAGCCCCGAAATGCGTGGGCAAGGTTCCGCTCATAAAAAATCGGTGGAGACACGCGGAAGCCTAGTCGGTATAGTAAATATGTGGGTCCGCAATCAATGGGCATCATATAAATCAACAAGGATAGCAAAGAAGACGTTTGCTCTCACCGTGAAAACGTAGCTCAACTATCTTCAACAGCAGTTTAGCTCTCGGGTCAGCAGGTCAGGCTTCACGTTCTAAAAGAAAATAAGTTAATATAAAACTCGTTAACATTTAGGCTTGATAAAATCGAATTCTGAGTTCGTGACTAAAACAAGTAGAGATAAAGTTCCAGCCGAGACATGGCTGGTTGTTCTAGAGTAAGAATTCAATGTGGTGAAAGTGCCGAGTTATATTCTCAAAACAGGGTCTGGAAGGGGGGTCCTGATCTCGCATTCCCGCTCCTTTTTCATGAGAATACCGCATCCCGCACTTTTTCATCGCTATCCCGAATTTCGTTTTTTCTTTCCCAAAAATGCATGAAAAAAGACTAATTTCTGCAAAAGCTGGCCCTTTCGATTGACATTTTGCGCTCGCCTGGCTGATTCGCTTTTGCCACCATAACATTTATTTGGGTCGTGACGGTTTCCCGAATTCCCGACAGACAGGCAACAAAATCCCGCTTCCCGTCCCAAAATTTTGGCAAATCCCGCTTCCCTGGTAGCAGTCAAATCCCGAATCCCGTCAAGATATTTTTCGTTTTCCCGAATCCCGCACCGTATTTTGGTCAAATCGCGGATCCCGAGAATACCCTTCCAGACCCTGTCAAAACTGCAGCATGCAGCATCGGCGGCATGAGATCTAAAAATGTAGTTAATTACTAAGGGGTTCTATTGCGCGCGTAACTTATGCTTGCAAACGATTGTGTTTTTCCAGATTCCACTGAGGTTACACATACTGGAACAAACGACAACATATCAGACAGATGGTCTGGGGTTCTCGAGGCGAAAGATAGTCTGCTGAGACGGTTGGAATCAGCGCGAGCGAAATCAAATCCAGATCTAGAAGTCCAGGACCTCCTCAACTAAACTTTCGCTCTCGGCGATTTCCCCCGTTTCATTTTTCTCTTTCTTACGTAGTTTATCCCCCGAGTCCTCTCAGAAGAAGAGTTTGCCTGTTAAAAGTTTAGCGAGCAAAAAAAAAAAGGATAAAGAAAATAAGTTACCTCTTTGTGTCGGTAAAGTCTAAAAGCGTTCACTTTCTCTGTGTAATAGGGGCAACCCTAAAACGCGGAATCCGGAATCCGGAATCGGAACCGGAAACCGGAATCCGGAACCGGAAACCGGAATCCGATCTGCTTTTTAATAATTGAGAATAAGTGACGAGAGAAATGATTCACTATAGAGACGACCAATAAACACTAATAAAGGAAAAACCTTCTGTTGTTTTTATCATCGTCCTTAAAAAGAGCTTAACGTGAAAACGATATTCAAAAAGTGCCAGTGGATAACTCTATCCAATTAGACCAACTAACAATGTAAAGTATAAATCAAAAAGCACGCAGTCCACTGTATAGTCAGTATTAAAGTGATTTGTCCAGCACACATATCGAAACGCGATTCTTGTATATTTGACAATGTGGTCAGTGTCCTGTGAGTACCACCATAGCAACAGACCAATCTTAGAACAATGACGTCAGTGCGTTAAACATTTGCGTGGACTGGTGGATCGCGTGGAAGCTGCATGGTTTTCATCAGGGCGCCCCTTTCAACATGTCGATGTGGACGGGAAAATCGCCCAGCAACTCTAGCGATTCTCTGGATTCTTGCCAAGAGGAAAATGAAGTAAGTAATTCGTATAACTTATTTTAATACGATAGGTGACATTAATATTTGGCGGAGATTTGCAACACTGATATATTTTTGGGTGCTAAAAACATTTTGTTTGCAAATTTATCTCGTTCAATGTGAGATGGGCGTATTTTATTTCTCCGCTGTTTGAGAAATTTTAATAGCAATACAGAACGCTTTTGATCCCAGATGCATGATTAAATGGTATTTTGCCGATTGTGAACTGAAATAAATCATTTATTAGAGGCTCTCAAGTACAAAATGTCGCTTCGGTTCTGTAGGAGGAAACGCGTTTATTTATTTTGTGATCTAAAAATAACCACCCGTGAGAACAGAATGTTGCAATTGGTTTGATGCTATATTTTAGAAGATATTCATTATAATTTTATGTTGTAAAATGTAATAGCTCTTTTTGAAAGCAAAACGGTGGTATTTAATAAACACAACGTTTTCAATTTATGATTCATTGTCAAATGTTGATCAGATCACGAACGTGGACCGTCGAACTACCATGTGTTTCTCGCGAGTCCTCCACGAGAGTCGCGTGAGCAATGTCACGCAATGGAAAGAGGGAGGGCGGGGGATTAGAAAGTTAGGCAATTCGAATCTGGAAAATTACAAAAAGCCCATGTAAATAACATCAACTCAAGACAACTCAGGGTCAAAAAACTCAAAACTCTCCTAGCCTTGCAGTCAGTTGGGAAATAAAATCGGTTATAGAAAATCCAGATCACTACCCCTTCCCTGCTTTGAAACTGTAATGTTGCATCCTCAATCATAATGACATTAAATATCATTTTTAAATAAACTTTCCTGCAGATGACAAGTTTGCTAGATAAAATTGAAGTGAGCCCTGTTGTGAGCCCTGAAAAAAAGAAAACAAAGAGAGACAGCAAAATCTCCAAATCGTAAGTATATTATTCATTACAATCAGTACCACTGTCGGCGAAAAAAAAAATTTTGAATAAATATGCCTGATGAGTTTTCTTCACACTAGTCTCGAGCACCAATTATTGATGTGTGGAAAAGGTAATTTTCTTTGCTCATTTTGTGTATTTTTTCAATTTATTCAGCAGCCTTACAGTCGCAAGAGGATTGTTTTCCGATGAGAACGCTGTTGTTGTTGTAAGTGAACTGTTTTTCTTTCTTTATCTCGTGGAAGTTTGCATGTATAACGCTTGTTATTAGCTTGTTATGGTCTCTTGTTATGGTTACTATTATCAAATATGATGGATTAACTATTATACTGACATGTTGGCTGACGTAAGATTCATTTCTTCTCATTTTTAAGGACGATACAGACACCTTTCCGGATGTTGTAGCAATAGACGACGACTCTGACAATGCAGTTGAATCGGATGTCGAAAGCGAGGAGGAGGTGAGGTTTCTGAACGGCGATCCTCAGCTGCCAATTTTTAACTGGATGGACTGTGAAGATGATGAAGAAGTAGTGTCCATTCTATTGAATCCGGAACGTGATATGGTGTGTAGAAAGGTGCCACTAAAATGTCAGGAAAACGCCACATTTTTAATTGACACTAGATCGTTAAAGAATCCAAATGATTGGAAGTCCGATGATCTGGGATCTTTTCACAACGTCGGACGCGTAAGCAGAGGTTACTTTGAAACCTCTGATGAAGTTTGTTTTCTTTCAAAAAAGCGCCCATCCGGAAGTAGCGAAACCATTGTCCAGCTCAAGAAAAACTACTGGACTCATCACATCCATGGCGACTTCAAGCGTCGAAGCTACGAGTTGTGGAGTAGTCAGGGAAAAAGGGGGAGGTACGTAATGGTTCAGTACGAGTTCCAAGATAAACAGCACCCAATATGTAGTAAACCCCACGGCAACGCAAAATCGAGCAAACCCTTTGCCCGCTCAAAGGCCAGCGTTTTACAAACGATAAAGGAAAAAACCGTGACCAAAGGTCCATCCCAAGTGTACGACGAGGTCTTTGAGGAGGCAGGGGGGATGATCCATTTTGAATCCCTTGGTGACATCCCCAAAGGGAGAAAACAAGTAGAGAACGTGAAGTACAGTTCGCGGCCTGCAAAGTCAAAAGACGAATTGTACGATCTTGTCGAGAAGTCCAAGATGGAATCTACGCCCTACATCAGGCGACTGCAGATGGCCCCTGAACCTGCTTGTATTTTGGCAACAGAGCAGCAGATAAAGGATGTTAAAAGATTCTGTACAAGCAACACACAAACACCCACAGTGTTTTGTGTGGACACGACTTTTAACATTGGTAATTTTTACGTAACGGCAACAACGTACAAGAATCTGCTTTTAATTGATGACAAGTACGGTGGTCATCCCACAATGCTTGGTCCATGTATGCTCCACATGCAGCGAAAACAGGAATCATTCAATTTCTTGGCGTCATCATTAGTGTCCATTGATGAAGAGTTTTCCAACGTACTAGCGATAGGATCCGATAGGGATGCAGCAATGAAGAAAGGCATGAAGGCATTTTTCCCTCTAGCCACGTGGTTATCTTGTAAAAAGCACGTGGAGGATGACGTCGCACGAAAACTCACTGAATTACGTATTGAAGAGTTAGAGAAGAAGGAGTTCCTCCTGGACATCTTCGGAAGTGACGCACGTAAGGAAATGGGCCTGATCGATGCATCAAGTTCCCAAGAGTTTGACGCGCGTTTGGAGTCTCTTTATCCGGTCTGGGTAAAACGAGAAATGGAAGCCAGGGGTCTTTCTAAGGAAGCGACAACTGAGTTTTATCCATATTTTCTGACGTATGTCGCCACAGATATGAAAACAACGATGATCAAGTCAGTGCGTGAGAAAGTCGGTCTGGGTGAGAACTTTTTTTACGACAATGATCCAGAATCTATGAATGACAGAATCAAGACAAGGAAAGGCAAGGGAACACGTTATCTGTCGTGGACTGAGTGTGTAGATCTCTTACAAGGTCTGTCAGAAGAACAAGAACGCAACGGGGAAAGAGCGTTGATTGACGAGGGTCCATATAGACTAAGTCCAGAATACGCTCACATGAGAATCGCGTCGGCCAAGTGGTTGTCTCTCTCTCAAGATCAGAGAAAAAGGAAAATCTCTCAGTTTCGCTCTATTTCCACTAAGGCCACGTTACAAAGGCAGCCATCTTACACAGTCACCTCTTCTGTCGCGACACAAGATCATCCTATGTCCATAGAGCGAGATGACTCAGGTGAGGACGACAACCTTGAGAATCCTGTCCGTTGTTCCACATCAAGCGCTACTGGATCATTCAATCTTACACAGGTGGCTACCCAGGGAATGCCTAAGTCCACTGGTCGTAAACCAAGCACCCGAAGGAGGTCTGACAAGAGACCGAGACACAGTCCCCAACATCAAAGATGCACTAATGATTTTAGCAGTCGTGCACCTGTTGAAGATGGCACCGCCAACGCCGCTAAAAATGAGGAGTATCAGTTGAAGTGGTTGAAAGGCACCTCAGTCTATGTTTGCTATGGATGTGGGCAGCGCATGCGCCCCAAGCCTTCGGAGAAATCAGGAAGAGATGTGGTCCCTCCACCGCCTTTTGATGTAGTGCTGTATCGTAAGGAGCTAAGGTTTTATAAGAAGCCCTCGGGAGAGCTGACATTCTCATTTACTCCCCAGAACGTTTATTATCATCTGAAGAAGGCGTGTCTTCAGAAGAAGAATTCCAATTTCTCTGTTGAAGACATTTCCATCGGTGAGGCATTTCAGGCCTCCCTAACCACCGTCCATTTTCGCCACCTGCGGAAAGAGTTCGGTCTTACATTTTCAGGCAATGGGAGCAGTTCATTGTAAATGATTGTGACTTTTAAATAGGCTCTTTATACCATCAAGACACAAAAATTAGCTATGTTGGGAACCAAGTTACGCTGTAGGAGATTTACAAGAAAACGACACTGAACAGTCAAGCTTCACTTCCCTTTGTTTTGGATATCTGACTGTGTAACTTGCGTCCCAGCATGGATAATTTTTGTAGAATATGACCGAGTCGTCCAAAGGGCTCATGGCCATGCTTCGTTTAAATCACAATGCCTGATTTGTTGCCAGACAACTTGTGGCGATTGAATATAAGAAAACGCTACAAGAAAAAAAAACGCATGTCTCTGACCTGAGATACCAATTCTTAAGAGGACATAGTCACCCTGCTACCAAAAAACAAGGACTTGTGACAAAACTGAAAGAACTAATTCCAAAACATGACCTGGGTGTTGCACTGTGATCAGTCAGGCAGGGGCACAGAAAAAAAAACCCTCTTTGCATTGTTTAGCGGCACTTCGCGATATGCCGAGAGTTACTGGCTACAATGTTGCTTCAAAAAGCCATAATAACTCAGGGCAGGAAAATCATTCATTCAGTCCTTGGGCCTTTAACTTGAACTGGCAGCCTAGGAAAGGTTTTGTCAATGTTTACTCAAAATCCCTTAAAACTTAGGGAAATATCAAATTCTCAAAGCACAAAACTTAAGTTCTCACGTATTTTAAAACGAGCCATATATGGCCAGTACCTCAAAGATAAGAATGGAAAAGCCTTGCAGTTATTGCAAGTTATATATTCATATAGGGCGTAAATACCACCCAAAGAGGCATTGGGTATTTATCACGGAACCATACTTGTAGGTTCTGAATAAGTTGTGTTTTTAAATTTATAGCTAATTTACGTTGTTTTCTATTACTGTTCACACATGACTTAAGGTGGTTGGTATTGGTTTTTAGCACCTTCAAGCTTTTATACCTTGACGGATCAGAACAACAAATTTTTATTACTTACTGCTACAATAATGGTATCAAATAATTGCCAAATGATTGATGAATACGTTTTGGTTATTTTATTGGCGTCACCTGTTACCATAGCAACAGTATCACCTGTTAAAAACACCATTATTTTTGGCTTTAAGTGCTTCTAACACAAAAACGAGCTCGATGACCCTCATTTTCTATTATTGACCATTGATCAGCATGTTAAGATACAACTTTTTGCAAAGTTAAAAACATTAAGCTGTTTTAGAGCCACCTTAAATTTTCAAACATATAAGGTGGCTCTAAAACGGCTTCATAGAAATTTTTTAACTTTAAAAAAAAGTTGTATCTAAACAAGCTGATCAATAGTAAATAATAAAAAATTAGGGTCATCGAGCTCGTTTTTTGAGTGATAAGCACTTAAAGCCAAAATTAATGGTGTTTTTTACAGGTGATACTGTTGCTATGGTAAAAAGTGACGTCAAAAAAATACCCAAAACGTATTCACCAATCATTTGGCATTTATTTGATACCATTGTTGTAGTATCAACTGATAAAGATTTTTAATGGGTGGTAATTAATCTGGTGAATAGCTTTATCTATCCTTTGAATAACTGGACCGTGATAAAACACAGGAAATGGGACCTTACGCGGTTTTGTGAGTGCGTATGCATGTTGCGTTTAATGTATGTTTTCATTCGGTTCAATTATTGCTTATACACGTTGAGTTCAATCTACCGTATTTTCTCCATTAAACACCCCGGGCGTTTATTCGAAACTAAGCCTGCTGGATCCGGCGTTTATTTGGCTCCTGTAGTCTATTTTGACAAACTTTAACTTGACTTATTTATCTACAGCCTATTGCCCTTCAAATATTAAAATACCTTAGGGGGGTCTATTTTAAAACTACACCTTCGAGACCCGGTGTTTAATCGAGAAAATACGGTATGTTTTCGTTTAACCAGATACTCATTTGTTCTTCATTTTCTTCGGACGGATATTAGAAAAGAATAATATAACTTATTTTAACAATTGCCCAGTTCAGTTTGTAATAAACAGTTACCTTTTCGTGACAATGTTTCCGTTGATTCGGTCCGCCATCTTGCTTAGAAATAGGTTCCAGGCTTACGCGAACAGAAATTAACCATTTACTGGTGCAAAGGAGCAGAAAGGTGTTTTCCCCAGGGACAGACAGTACGTACAGTCAGCCTTCGTTATAGCTGACACGCTCGTGGCGTCATTTTGTGTCCGTTATAGCGAGAATCCGTAATAGCAGGGGTTATTTCCAGTCAAACTTCTTTTGCCGGGAATCTGGATTTTATCCATAATAGGGAATGTCCGCAATAGCAGAGCGTCCGCAAGGCAAATGTTAACTGTACTTCGCAAATTATTTTACTCACAAATATGGCTTAAACGAAACACGGTACCGAAAGTAACGTTTAATATCTAGCCGAAAACAATTTACGAGACCTTGCAGTAAATGAGACTTTGATTGCTCTTCCAGTACGCACTTAGTTGAGATTCTATCAACAAAGCCCTTTAGCTGCTCTTGCTTCAAGAATTTTGGTCGACAAAGAATTCTTTTTCAAACATTAACACCTACAATTCACATTGATTTTATTGGCTGGGTACTACATTTTTATCAGAAACAAACTAAGCAACCTAATATTTCGGATTTAAAGAACTTGCTTTCTTTGGTCTTTCCCATTTTGTTTTCTAGATTCCGGATTCCGGTTCCGGTTTCCGGTTCCGGTTCCGGATTCCGGATTCCTGGTTTTAGGGTTGCCCGTGTAATAGCGATTTGAATTTACCGCGTCTGGTGCTACCTTATAGAGTCATCAGCCAAGAGGTATTTCCCCCTCTATTTATAAATATAACTGCGTTATCAAACAATAAAAGGTTTATTCCCCTGCAAAGAAAACTGCTTAATAAACAAATTTCTAGGATTATGATGCAATTTATTGTTTTTTCTGGAAACCTCATTGGTTCGATCAAGCTCACGGTGCGTTTTCCCTCGGATATCGAAAGTGCTGGCAAAGCGCATATTTCCAGCATGATGCAATTATTTCATTACAGACCGAAAACAATCAATTTCTGGAAACACTGACGAAGAAATTTTGTGTTTCCCGCTCTTTTTGAACATGAAAATTAAAAGAAGGTCAGCGGATAATTCCACGTTCGACGGTAAACATGAAGTAATTGTCTGAGTAACTTGTTCGTACATTTAACGGAAACGAAAGAGGTTCACGGGGAGACCCCGAAGACACGACCTACATGCACAAAATCTACCTACATTCCGTCTCTCAACATCGAAGAGTTCGATGTTGTCAAAACACTTTCATATTTCCCGCGAGACGAGGCCCATAACCAAACCTGGAAAGCCAAGGCCCACTCGTTCAGTGACAGCCTGCCTGTTTTTGGAATCATTAATAGTGCCTGACTGCTAGTAATGATCAGCTTTCCACTAAGACATTTTCCGAGAGGGAACACGCTTTCGATCCCGAGATTTCTAAATAGTCCTCGATTTAAAATATATCGCTTGGAAAAATCCGAAAAGTTCGCGAATCCACGAAGACACTTCGCCAGCTGATGTACACCAGCAGCAAACATGATTTCAACGAGAAGCTAAAACCTCGTGTGATTGATTTGAGAAGTGACACTGTTACTACGCCCACAAAAGAGATGAGAGCTGCAATGGCTGCAGCTGAAGTTGGTGACGATGTTTACGGAGACGATCCTACAGTCAATGGTGAGGATATGAGTGTGTTGTGAGTGTGTTATATTCACACATTAGTTAGGCTGATTCGAGCTAATAAATCCTGAAAAATTAATCTAAGACTTGTCTATTTATCTGCTTTAATAATCTTACAGCCTCTTAGGTGAAAGGGCGCCTTTTATAATACTCAGGCTTTTTAGGTGACAGAGAGAAGAAGGATGATTTTCGAATTGCCCAGGTTTGACAGATTTTATTAAGCATTTAGTTTCTTTTATAGTAAGCTTTACTCCTACACAAAAAGCTGTCATGTACTGAACAACCAACAAGAACACTGTATTAGCTGTTGATACGAGTAGCATATAAGTATGGGGCTGTGGCATTGTTGAAGTGTTGTTGACATTGCTTTCTTTATATTTACTGGAATTATTTAAAGGTTACAATATGTCATTTTTTCAAGAACTCTCTCACACCAATCTTGAAAACCCAAGATTTTTAAAGGAAAAAATGAAGTTAAACTAGAATTTCTGGAGGGGTGGGGAGGGTTCAAGCCCAAACAACAATTTGTTGGGTAGATTTGGATATTTCCTGGAACAACACATCAGAAAGTGATATGCACGTTATTTTCCCCCAGTGTTGAGCCGTTCACAGGCTAAAAAGGGAACCCTTGACATCCTAAAAAGGATGCGTTTTCAAATTGAACTGGATAAATGTAAACGAGGACGCCCTGGTTTCGCTGTTGTCCTCTCCCTAAATAATAGAGAGAGAGAGATGAAAACAGCGAAATTAACCGACTGGAATCGCGTTGAAAGACGCTTAAACGGCAAAATGCACCGCCGGCAAACATTACAAATAGATCACGGAGGCAAGATGCGACATTTTTGTTGTATTTTTCTTCTTAATTTTAAATCCTAAATACGTTTGTTACAACCCGATACAAATCCTTTTAAACGCTGTTACGCAGCTAGTATTATCATCGCGACATTCAAATTACGTGACGCTGGCGATTATATTAAAAAGATCAAACAGAAGGTCAGATAAACAATCGTAGAGCTTGGAGAACTTTGTGGCAGAACAGGGGGGCCAAAGATGCTGCAGTTAAAATGTACTTTGACGTTACTTAATTTCTTTTTTTTTTTTTAATGATGACACGGAATGACTCATGATACACGAAACATTTCCTAGACGGAGATTTCCGCGATCTGGCCGCCATATTGGATTGTGGCAAATATTACCTAGGCGTTCTCGGAGTGTTATTCGGTGACGTCACCACGCAAAAGTAGAATCCAAGCCTAAACGAGCCGGAAACGCACAGTCCGGCTAGGCTGTATTTATCACCAAACCGAAAGACTAGTTGAATCCATTGTTGGCCCTTAAAGGGAGGAAAGTACTTCACCGTTCCCAAGTCTTTCGCCCAACTTTCAGCATTAAGATGCCCAGTAGCGCTGCTGCATCGGGGGCAGTTGACAGTGCGCGTATAGAAAGTTCGACTGTGACGACTGTCCCGGTGATTGATTTTAGAAGCGACACCGTTACGGTTCCGACCGCTGAGATGAGGAAAGCAATCGCTTCCGCTGTCGTCGGTAATGATGTCTTTGGCGAGGACCCGACAGTGAACGGTAAATTCACTCCTTTTACCCTTTTACTTCGAAAAGTTTGCACGTTCAAAAGTGATTCACAAACACAAAAACAAATTTCATTTGTCAAAATATGCACCGGACCGGTGTGTCTGCTCTCAAATGAGTACAACAAGGACAGTATGTGTGCCGAAGTCTCGAAGGCCTATAATTTCCGATTCTTCGCGTGACCTCTTTCTTCTTCGTAAGCTGTACATAATTGCATAAAATCCCAACGACACGCTTCGATAAAATGTTAATCAGTCTATATTCGCTGACTTCTGTTCTGGTCGATTTGGTGGTGTTCAAGTGGAAAGATCTGAGGCTCTTGCGAAGGAAGTCAAAATTTGCGTGCGTTTAAGTTCTCTGTTTTTGCAGGCAACAAATTGTTGTAAGCTTTCATCGTTGCCAACGGAGCGAACTCAAAGTTTAAATGAATTATCAAAGTAGGACGCTGGGTCACGCAAACTCTGCAAGCTGAATATTCCTTTATTAATCTTCTAGAGAGGTACGTATTTTTGTGAAATAATAATATAATAATATTTCGGCTTTAGGAGCACTTAACAGAGTCGAGTCTCAGCTCTCTCCTCCGCAGAGGCCTCTATATTTTTTCGCACGGGCTGGGAATTGGGGAGAGGTGAAAACTGAAGGAGCCTCTGCGGAGGAGAGAGGAGTCTCAGTGCTCTTACAATTATGCATGTGCAGATAATCAATGAGGAGCAAAATCACGGAAACAGCATATCGAATTATACAGCTGAATTATACCAGGATTTTTATGCGTAGGCACCAAAAATTGGCACTACAATGCTTTATCTTGCATTATACAGTGTATTTTTATAGTGTATTGCCTCTCGAACATTCGGGCAAACTGTGGCGCCAAACTGTCTACAACGTTTCAATCGGCCAAGGTTAATTGCGTTCGACGAAGGAAGAACGCTTCCTAATCTTCTGGGTTGCCTGTTATCGCGTAGGTCCCCTGTGCACGCACAATTTCGTTGCGCAAAGCATTCTGCCTCGTGCTTCGCTGTTTGTCGGACGTGTTGGAAGGTTCAAGCTTTATCATTCTGCCTCGTGCTTCGCTGTTTGTCGGACGTGTTGGAAGGTTCAAGCTTTATTGCTGTTTGGTCGGTAAGTTATTTTGTTATGTTGTTAAAAAATTTCGTAGGTGTAATTTATCAAAGCCTGAGGAAAGTGTGTGCCACTTCTGGACCCTGTACATCAACCAGAACGTGTTTTGTTTTCAACGCTTCGCCATGTTTGATCGAACTGACCCGTTGTGGTCGCAAATCAAATCAGCCAAGTAGTATTGCTTGGCCATTGTGCCAACCGACCCGTTGCGGTCGCAAAACAAATCAACCAAATAGTGTTGCTTGGTGGCCATTGTGCCAACCGACCCGTTGCGGTCGCAAAACAAATCAACCAAGTAGTGTTGCTTGGTGGCCATTGTGCCAACCAACCCGTTGCGGTCGCAGTAATGCCGCTTGGTGGCCATTGCGTTGTGGTCTCAAAAGAAACGAACTGAGTCGTGGTGCTCGTTGGCCATTAAGCCAGTTGAATTGTATAACTAATTCAGCCGTTCTGGTGACCAACAAAGTAAAACTGGCAGTATATCAAAATGTCACTATTTTAAGTGTTCGAAGTGGTACACAAAATCCTTCCGAGTCTTTGATAACTGGATATAAAAATTGTACGGCTGGCACTGCATGTTCGGAATACAGCCTAGAAAGTTCAATCAATTTTGAGAAGGGTGAACTTTTGAAAGAAACCATGAATCGAAGAAGAAAAAGAGACAGGGAGCCATCTCGAATTCCTCTAAAAAGAATTCTAAAGGTGCTTAACAAAAAAAAATATAGAAAAAAGGTACAACTGTTTGTTAGACAAAGTATTCCAAAGAGTTCATTTATCACTAATTTGAGTCAAAACCACAAAATCTGGCGATTATGGTACAACAGAGATACTTTTTATAGCAAATATGCCTTCAACATGAAGACACAGAAATGTAAGATGAGGCAAAAGCGTTGTAGCTGCATACACCGCTGTAATAATAAGTCAAGTTTGAAGGGAGGTATGCATCATAATACAGCTGATTCACTGTGGAATTGTTTAAGTCAAAGGCTTGCAGAAATAGGTTTAATACCTCATGATGTTGGGGGATATGGTGATTGTTTTTTCAAATCAGTTTCACATCAACTTTATGGAACTGCAGACCTACATGTAGAAGTTCGCATGGCCGGGATAAGTCATTTACATAATTACCCGGAACTATATATTGAGAGTATTTCTGATGATACCTGGGAAAACTATATTAAGCAAATGTCAATACCTGGTACTTGGTGTGATCATCTCATTATACAAGCTGTTGCTAATGCCTTTAACTGCGTCATTCATATCACAGAATCTAATGCTAATTCACTGCAAGCTACAATTATAACTCCTGTTCTTCAGCAGGAAATACAGCAGACAATATTTATTGGGTACATTAATGATCTGCACTATGTTTCAACTGTGACACACAGTAACAGTCAACTTAGAAATAGATTAAAATACTTAAAGAGAAAATACAGTGTTTCAGAATATGACAAGGAGAAGAAACTTGAAAAAAGAAGAGCCAATTATAAAAAACAATTATCTGAAGAAAAGGCTGAAAAAAAGCAAGAAAGGCTTGCAAAAATGAGAGCTAGTTATAACAAACGATGCTCTGAAGAAACTGCTGAAAAAAAGCAAGAAAGGCTTGCAAAAGGGAGAGCGAATTATAAAAAACAAGCTTCTCAGCAACCAGTGAAAGAGAGGCAAGAAAAACTGATTAATACTCCAATTCATGAGCAAACACAGGCAAAAAGCAATATTGATATGTTTCATAAGTCCAATATCTATACAGTTTACCAGTGTTCTGTTTGTCGGGAAGCATGGCCCATAAAGTTCAGGCCAAAAATCGCTAATCAATATCAGTGTTCAAGGTGCACCAATGATAAACAACAACCAAAGAAATTTTCAAAAGAGAGTGATATGATTCCTTCATTAGTTCCTTCTCAGCTTGCCGGCTTAACCCAAGTAGAAGAAATGCTTATTGCACGAGCACTTCCCATTATGCGTGTTTACATAAAGCCTGGTGGGCAACGGGGCTATTCAGGTCATTGTATCAACCTTCCACAGAATGTAGGTGAACTAGCACATTCTCTACCAAGATACCCAAAAGATTTATCTGTTATAGTTGTCAAGATGAAAGGTAAAGACAACAGCTTTAAAGATGTAACAGTTCCAAGACAAAATGTTGCAGATGCACTGCATTGGCTTATTAATAACAATCCGTATTACAAAGACATAATTATCAACAACAATTCTTTGAACTCATTGCCTTTGCATGGTGTACCACAAGATCTACTTTCAATAGAAACAGAAAATCTTGAAAACAGTGAAGCTAGTGGGCCTGACTTAGGGCCTCAAAACGAAGAAGACATAGTTTATAATGAAAGCACAGAAATGAGCAGTTTTCTACCCATTCCTGAATGTCAACAGCAAGAAGTTCAAGCTATACAACAACAGTTGTGTCACCAGCCTACACATATGCCTTGGCCAACAGTAGATAATGAGCCATTGAATGAGTATCTAACTCCTTTCTTAGCAACATTAGCTTTTCCTACATTATTTCCTGATGGCAAGGGTGACCCTACCAATCCTTCACTTCACAGAGATGTACCTCTTGCAGAAAGAGTTAAGCATCTTTTAAGATTTGGAGAAAATATAGATGGCAAGTGGCTATACCGCTTTGCCAGTCATCCAAGATTTGCTTACTGGGCTTTGAATATGATCCAAAGAAAAGGTATTCTGCGGCAAACAGGAATATTTCTCAAACAGAATCCTGGAGAAGCACATCTGACTGTAGAAGAACTGCAACAAATGGCAGCTGACAACAACACAAATGTTTTCGTATCTAAGTTATCACGCTATCTTAGTAACATAACTGGCTCAAATGCTTATTGGCATAAAGCTAAAGAGGATTTAAAAGCAATAATAAGTCATTTTGGAGCTCCAACATTCTTTTTCACTTTTTCCTCTGCTGACATGCATTGGCCTGACCTACATGCATTATTTAGCAGCTCATTAAGTGATACCACACCTGAGAGCAAACGGCAGAATGTCATTAACAATCCTCACATTATTGACTGGTTCTTTACACAGCGTTTAGAAAACTTCATTAAACATTGGTTGTATAATTCACTGGATGCTGAGTGGCACTGGTACAGATTTGAGTACCAAGCCAGAGGTAGTATACACTGTCATGGTGTTGCAAAACTTAACAATGACCCAGGATTATGTCAACTTTCAGAAACAGCTCTTAAAGGCTATTTGGCAGAAGTGTCTCTTGATAAAGCTGAACAATCAGATATTCTAGAACTAAACAAACAGATACTGGAAGGAAAAAAAGCTTCTCAAACTGTATGTGAATATGTAGACTGGTTATTATCTACATACAATCCAGACCCACCAGAGGACGGTTTTTGGATTAAACCCTCCATTCATCCTTGCCGGAGGCAACACAAAGATATTATGAACACTCAACAATCTGATGATGATTATGTAGACTTACTGAATACAGTACAAAGGCACACTCGTTGCAGTACCAATTATTGTCTTAGAAAGAAACAGAATGAAACAAATGTTAAGTGCAGGTTTAACTTTCCATTTCAACCTTGCACTAGTACAAAACTAGAATTTGAACCAATTCATACAAAAGATGGAAGTCCCAAATACAAGGCCAAAGTAATTACAAAGCGCAATGATGGTAGGCTAAATAATCATCAGCGCCTCCAACTGCAAGGCTGGAGGGCAAACTGTGACATTCAGGTGGTAATTGATTACCATGCATGTGTTGAATACCTTGCCAAATATGCATCTAAAGGAGAACCAAGGTCACCAGTATTAAAACAGGCATTTAATTCTATAATGCACTCTTGCAAAAACAACAGTAACCCTACAAAACTCATTAAGAAAGTGATCATGAAGTCACTTGGTCAACGTGATTTTTCTGCCCAAGAGACAATGCATCATCTTATGTCACTTAAACTGGTAAGCTCATCCTTTAATGTGGTACCAATCAGTTTAAATGGTTCTCGCAGAATCAATACTAATTCTTTTGATGGCAGTCTTGTTACAAATGAATCGCTGCTGGATGTTTATGCAAACCGTGAAAAATATGCCCAAACCAATCCAAATATAGTCATGTTAAATTTTGTATCTTTTGCCTCCAAATACAAACTTGTGAACAAAAAGCTAACAAGTCAACCACAAAACACTGTACCAAGAGTTTTCCCTGTTTTTTCTTCCAATCCAAAGGGCCAAAATTTTGGCCTTTATTGTAAATATCAGTTGCTTAGATACAAACCTTGGCAGACTACACAGGAAAATGCTTGGGATGATCAACCAGGTTCTGACGATATATATATTACTTCATGGAAAGCATTCCTTCAAACACAATATGCTAAACAGCATGTACCTGATTGGCATGAAAAACTGCAAACTTTAGAAAACTTATCAGAAAATGACACTGATTGTGAAAACATTTCACAGCAACTGCCACAACGGGAAGAGTGGATGCATCTAGCTGATCTTATTCCTGGGTCTTTTGTTAACAGAACTGAGGAAACACTTCAGCCTGATTGTAACAATTACAACTGGCAAAATGACAAGTGCAAGTATGAACACCATATTATAGGAGAAATGTCTTCCTGGGTAAAATCTAAAAAGGACACATTTTCAGTTGCATTGCCCCAACAAAATATTGATATTAGTACTTTTAGTGATATGCAAGCACATGCATATAACATGATAAATGCACATTCTGAACAAGCTTCTCCAAAAGATCCGTTGTTACTCATTGTGAATGGAGTTGCAGGAACTGGTAAAAGTTATCTGATCAATGCCATTCGAAGTCTACTCGGAACATCTTGTGCAGTGACTGCCACCACTGGCAAAGCTTCCTATAACATAAATGGCTGTACAATCCATTCACTGTTAAAACTTCCAGTTGGTTCAAGAGGCAACAAGGAGTTGACTGGTCAGGCTCTTCTGAGATTGCAGAACAACCTGAAAGGCATCAGTTATATTATAATTGATGAATACTCTATGCTAGGACAAACAATGCTTGGCTGGATTGATAGACGCTGCAGACAAGCAACAGGCATAAGTGATGAAGATTTTGGTGGACTGTCAATCATATTATTTGGTGATCCTGGTCAATTACCACCTGTCGCTGATAAACCATTGTACCATTCTAAACCTACCAGTTCTGTAGGCGAACAAGGTCATTTAGCTTACCTAATGTTTAACAACGTAATAAAACTGTCAGTAAACCAAAGAGTTCAAGGTACAAATCCAGAACAAAGTCAGTTTAGAGGTTTACTCATGCGGCTACGTACAGGAGATTGTACTGAACAAGACTGGAAACTTCTCTTGACTAGACAACCTTCTAATACAACAAACTTGACCGAGTTTCAAAATGCCACAAGACTATATTTTAGCAATGAAGAAGTTGCAAATTACAACTTTCAAAAACTCTCTGCACTTCATAACCCAATAGCACTTGTCAACGCACGTCATTCAAGTGATTTAGCTAAGAAAGCTAGCCCTGATGAAATGGCAGGACTAGAACCTTGT